>JAAAKG020133695.1:0-14087 GCA_010014905.2 Druon quercuslanigerum | reverse complement strand
CTTTTATCCAAAATTCAAATAGTTTCTTAAAGGCAATTTGAAAAACATTTGTAAACAGGATACAAAATCTTGATTTTGTTTAATCCTAATTCCTAAATAATCTTATCTTCCTGACATTTAATTAATTGCTCTTTGCAAATTTGAATTATTTTCTGATTCCCTGAACTTGAAAACCCTTGAAAATCTAATATTAAAACAAAATAAAGAAGGATCCAAAGTCTTGCTTATTGTTCTATCCTAATTCCTAAATAATCTTCTCTGCATGATATTTAATAATTATCTTCGCTTTCCAAATTTAAATTATTTTCTTATTACTGCAACTTTAAACTCCTTGAAAGTTTAAATTCAAACAAAATAAAGGAAGATCCAGTCTTGATTATTGGTTTACCTTAATTCCTAAACAATCATCTTTTCGTGGAATTTAATCATCTCTTTTATCCAAATTTCAATTATTTTCTTAAAGACAAACTGAAAAACATTTGAAAATCTAAAATTCAATTAGAGAAAGAAACAGGTTGCAAAATCTTGCTTATTGTTCTATTCTAATTCCTAAATAATCTTATCTTCCTGATATTTAATTATTATCTTCAATTTCCAAATTTTAATTCTTTTCTTAATACTTTAAGTTTAAACTCCTTGAAAGTTTGAATTCAAACACAAAAAAAGAAGATCCAGAGTCTTAACTATTGTTCTATTCTATTTCCTAAATAATCTTCTTTTCCTGAAATTTTGATAACCCTTGAAAATCTAAAATTCCAGAACCAGCATACGAAGCCTTGATTTTTGTTTTATCCAAACACCTAAATAATCTTCTCTTCCCCAGATTTAATTACCTTGGATTTCAAAAAATTCAATAAGTTTCTCATCACACAAAATTTAAAAGCTTTAAAAGTTTAAATTCAAACACACTAAAGAATGATCCAAACTCTTGATTATTGGTTTATTGATGATTGTTTTGTGTTGTGTGTCGATTATTGTTGTATCCTAATTCCTAAATAATATTTTGTTCCTGATATGTAACTTTTCTAATCAGTTTCTAAATTTCAATTATTTTTTTTTATTAAAACAACTTGAAAATACTTGAAACTTTGAATTCAAACACAATAACGGAAGATCCAAAGTCTTGATCATTGTTCTATTCTATTTCCCAAATGATCTTCTTTTTCTGAAATTTTGAAAACCCTTGAAAATGTAAAGTAGAGAAGCAAGATAAAAAGTCCTGTTTTTTGATGTATCCTCATTCCTAAATAATTTTCTCTTTCTCAAATTTAATTATTTTGGATTTCAGAACTTTAAGAAGTTTCTAAAATCTAAAATTCAATGACAGTACAGAAACAGGATACAAAATAATGATTTTGTTTTATCCTAATTCCAAAAAAATCTTATCTTCCTGACATTAAATTAATTTCTCTTTACAAATTTGAATTAGTTTCTTATTACAATTTGAAAACATTTGAAAATCTAGAAATCAAAGAAAATAGAGAACTAGGATACAATGTCTCGATTTTTGTTTTGTACCAATTCAAAAATAATCTTATTTTCATGATATTTAATTATTATCTTCGCTTTCCAAATTTAATTTATTTTCTTATTACTTCAACTTTAAACTCCTTGAAAGTTTAAATTCAAACACTATGAAAGAAGATCCAAAGTCTTGATTAATTGTTCTATTCTATTTCCTAAATGATCTTCTTTCCCTACAATTTTGAAAACCCTTGAAAATCTAAAATTTCAGAACCAGCATAAGAAGCCTTGATTTTTGTTGTATCCTAATTCCTAAACAATCTTCTCCTTCTCAGATTTAATTGTCTTGGATTTCAGAACTTCAATAAGTTTCTCATTACACAAAATTTAAAAGCTTTAAAAGTTTAAATTCAAACACACTAAAGAATGATCCAAAGTCTTGATTATTGTTTTATCTTAATTCCTAAACAATCTTTTTTTTCCTGGAAGTTTATCATCTCTTTTATCCAAAATTTAAATAGTTTCTTAAAGAAAATTTAAAAAACATTTTGCAATCTAAAATTCAATGGCAATAAAGAAACAGGATACATAATCTTGATTTTTTAATCCTAATTCCTAAATAATGTTATTTTCCTGACATTGAATTCCTGACATCTGCACTTTGCAAATTTGAATTATTTTCTTATTACATCAACTTTAAACTCCTGAAAGTTTAAATTTTAACACAAAGAGAGAGAATACAAATTCTTGATTATTGTTCTATCCTAACTCGTAAATAATTCAACTTATTAATTCAACTGTAAACTTCTTGAAAGTTTAAATTCAAACACTATGAAGGAAGATCCAAAGTATTGATTATTGTTCTATTATTGTGCTATTCTATTTCCTAAATGATCTTCTTTCCCTACAATTTTGAAAACCCTTGAAAACCTAAAATTTCAGAACCAGCATAAGAAGCCTTGATTTTTGTTGCATCCTAATTCCTTAACAATCTTCTCTTCCCTAGATTTAATTATCTTGGATTTCAGAACTTCAATAAGTTTCTTATTATCCAAAATTTAAAAGCTTTAAAAATTTAAATTCAAACACACTGAAGAATGATCCAAAGTCTTGATTATTGGTTTATCTTAATTCCTAAACCATCTTCCTTTCCTGGCATTTGATCATCTCTTTTATCCAAAATTCAAATAGTTTCTTAAAGAAAATTTGAAAAACATTTGGCAATCTAAAATTCAATGACAATTAAGAAACAGGATACAAAATCTTGATTTTGTTTTATCCTAATTCCTAAATAATTTTATTTTCCTGGCATTGAACTATTATATCTGCACTTAGCAAATTTAAATTATTTTCTTATTACATCTACTTTAAACTCTTTAAAATTTTAAATTCAAACACAATCAAGGAGAATCCAAAGTCTTGATCATTGTTCTATCCTAATTCCTAAATAATTTTCTCTTCCGCAGATTTAATTATCTTTGATTTCAGAACTTTAATAATTTTCTGATTACCCAAAATTCACAATATTTGAAAGTTTAAATTCAAACATACTAAGGAAGGATCGAAAGTCTTGATTATTGGTTTATCTTAATTCCTAAACAATCTTCCTTTCCTGGCATTTAATCATCTCTTTTATAAAAATTTCAATTAGTCTCTTAAAAATGATTTGAAAAACATTTGAAAATCTAAAATTCCATGACAGTAAAGAAACAGGATACAAAATCTTGATTTTGTTTTATCTTAATTCCTAAATAATCTTATCTTCCTGAAATTTAATTAATTTCTCTTTACAAATTTGAATTAGTTTCTTATTAAAATTTTAAAACCCTTGAAAATCTAAAAATCAAAGACAATAGAACACTAGGATACAAAGTCTTGATTTTTGTGTTGTACCAATTGCGAAATAATATTCTCTTCCTAACATTTAAATTTATCTTCACTTTACCAATTTTAATTTATTATTTTCTTATTAACTAAACTTGAAAATCCTTGAAAGTTTGAATTGCAATACATTCTTTATTACTGTTTCTTTTTTATTTCCTAACTGATGTTCTTTTCCTGATATTTCGAAAACCCTTAAAAATCTTATATTCAATCACAACACAAAACCAGAATCCAAAGTCTTTATTATTATCATCTCCTAATTCATAAATAATCTGATCGTCCTGACACTTAATTATTATCTTCACTCTCCAAATTTTAATTATTTTCCTATTACCTAAAATTAAAAATCCTTAAAAGTTTAAATTGAAACGTAATAAAGAATGATCCAAAGTCTTGATTATTTTTCTGTCATAATTAACAAATAATTTTCTTTTTCCAACATTTAATTATGTTCTCTTCACATATTTCATTTTGTTTCTTAATACGTCAACACAAAAATGCTTGAAAGCTTAAATTCAAATACAATTAGGAAGGATCTAAAGTCTTGATTATTGCTCTATCCTAATTTATAAATAAGATTCTCTTCCTGACATTTAATTATCTTCACTTTCAAGACTTTAATTAGTTTCTTATCATAACTTAAGAACCCTAAAATTAATAAATCAAAGACAATAGCGAACCAGGATACAAAATCTTGACTTTGATTTTATCCTAATTCCTAAATGATCTTATATTCCTGACATTTAACTATTATCTTCATTGTACAAATTTAAATTATTTTTTTTATTACTTCAACATGAAAAACCTTCAAAGTTCCAATTCAAACACAATAAAAAAAGGATCCCAAATCTTTATTATTGTTCTATTCTATTTTCAAAATGATCTTTTTCTGCAATTTTGAAAACACTTGAAAATATAAAATTCAATGACAGTAGAGAACTTGATGACATTTAAAAATCTAAATTTAGAACACAATAAAAAAGGATTTACATTCTTGATTATTGTTCTATTCTATTTCCTAAATGATCTTTTCTTGACAGTTTGAAAAACCTTGAAAATATAAAATTCAATGACAATAGAGAACCAGGATACAAAGTCTTTTTTGTTGTTGTTTCCTACTTCTTGAGCAATTTTCTTGTCTGGAAATTTAATTATCTCTATTTTGCAAACTCAAATTAGTTTATTATAACTTGAAAACCCTTGAAAATCTAGAATTAAAACACAATAAAGAGAGGATCCACATTTTTGACTATTGTTTTGAGCATTAGTAAATAATCTTCTATTCCTGATGTTTGATAATCCGCTCTTTCCAAATTTCAATAAGTTTCTTATTACAACTTAAAAAGCCTTGAAATTTAAAAGTAAAAGACAATAGATTACCAGGATACAACGACTTTACTTTTGTTTTATCGTAATTAGCAAATAATCTTTTCTTCCTGCAATTTAATTTTTATGTTCTCTTTCCAAAATTAAATTAGTTCCTTATTACAGCTTCAAAACTCTTGAAAATTTAAATTCCAAGACAATTTTAATGAACCATCCTTTACAAATTTCAAGACTATCCTCATCACAACTTAAAAAATATAAAACTACGTTTATGATCTTGGATTCTGGTTACACCGATCCATAAGATATTAAGTCAAAATCTAGGTATTATGTTTTGAAATCCAGAAATTTTGAAATTAACATCCAAATTGTACAGCTTAGTATGTCCCAAATTTTAAAGTCCAAGATCAAAAATGGTACCCTTGAAAATCTAAAATTCAATGACAATAAAGAACCAGGATACAAAGTCTTGACTTTTGTTGTATCCTAATTCCTAACTAATCTTCCCTTGTTACAATTTAATTATCTTAGCTTACAAACTTCAATTCGTTTTTTATTGCCAAAAATTGAAAATCCTTGAAAGTTTAAATTCAAATATAATAAGATAAGGATCCAAAGTTTTGATGATTGTTTTGACCTGATTAGTAAATAATCTTTGATTCCTGATGTTTAATCATCCTCTGTTTTAAAATTTCAATAAGTTTCTTATTACAACTTGAAAAACCTTGAACATTTGAAATTCAAAGACAATAGAGAACCCGGATACAAATAATTAACTTTTGTTTTATCACAATTAGCAAATAATCTTTTCTTCTTGCAATTTAATTTTTATGTTCTCTTTCCAAACTTAAATTAGTTCCTTATTACAACTTGAAAACGCTTGAAAAATTAAATTCGAAGAGAATAGAAAACCAAGAAAGTCTTTATTCTTGGTCTATCCTAATTTCTAAATAATTTTCTCTTGTTAGTGCTTCCCGAGTTTAAAATTTAAGATCATGAATGGTGCCATCTATTATCCTCAGTGCTAATTCTTGATCTGTCGTAATTCATAAAACCTAAATAATGTTTTCTTTCTATTCTTTGATTTCCTTCTCTTTCCAAATTTTTATTTTGTTTCTTTTACCTGAATTCGAAAAACTAGCACACAAATAACAAAACACTCGTAATCTGTAATTACTGTGTCAAGACCATTATTTGACAAACTCTAGACAAGTTTACATGCAACGGAAGTGTTTGAACAGCTGTAGAGAGACTGATGTGAAGAGTTAAGTCAGCAAAAAAATTACACAATTTAAAGAGCTGATAAGAAGACCATGTATTTAAATTCCCTTTCGAGAAGGAACCCCAATTCCTAAATTTGCATTCATCCTTGGATCAAAGAGAATCTATTTTGTTATGTATTTCTCTCTATTGAGCCGGAAAGACGGTAGATGGAAATCTAATTTTGATTCGTTATTTTTTTCTGTTCCGAATTTGGTGCATAAAATAGAGCATCGGAAAGTATAAAGATTAAAAGACTTGTTAAAACAGAGACACAAAGTTCAATATCTGTTGTAATTTGCTGGGTTTCTTATGAATACATTTCTTTTAATCGAGGCAATGTTTAAATTTGAAGAGATTGGTTTAGAATTGACCACACATCAAAAGATAAATATAAAAACTCTCAGAAGCATTAAGAATTGAATATCACCTCCACTTCCTCTTCACCAAATTGTCTTCTTCATCAGTTTCTTCTTCTCACTTTATCAGTTTCTTCTTTTCACTTCATCAATTTCTTCTTGTCACTTCATCAGTTTCTTAACACTTCTAGATCCGTTTCTTTAAACTTAATCAGTTTCTTCATCTTCTTCAGTTCCACTATTCCGTCTTCCTACTTTATCCTGTCCCCTAACATCCTGTCATCTCTTTGATGTTTACAAGATTGATGATTGAAGTATGCCCACCTGTTTCGGCTCCTCGGAAAGACAAGCTCCTCCCGAATCCCGGGACTAATTTATAAGACTTTGCTTCTAGAGTCGGCGTTTGTTAGCCTTGGCAACCTTGGAACTTTGGGGATGTTCAGACGCGGCCGCGACGATGGTATCCAGGGTTTCGCGGTGATTTCGTTTCGCGGTGGCTGTACTGGCTGCACTGACAGTACTGGCACGACTGACGGCGCACTTTCATGATCCTCTATCCCTATCCTCTATTCCGATTCCCGCGTGCCAACGAGGCTGAACTGAACTCGAAATCGACTCCGTAGAACGAGCGAAGAGCGAAAAGCAGTCGAAGACCAGCCAGCCACCAGCACCAGGCCAGCCAAACCGCTTTGCCTCGCCTTGCCTTTCCATTCCGTTCCATTCCAATCCGCCCCCGCCCCTTCGCCCGCGCCGATACCTGCCTAACTACCCCCCTCCAGGAGATGGCTACCGTCCCCTTTCCTCCCAGACCTCAACAGGCAGGGCTGTACTTGTTGAGAGTAGGCCACTAGCTTCAGGAGACCTGACATGCGGAGAGTAACAGGTAACAGGTATCAGGGACGTCGTCGTTGAACAAGTCAAGAATAATCAATGAAGACTTGATGAGTCAAGAGTTGGAAAGTCGGATCTGGATCTTGAAATCCTGATAGAGACAAAAGTTTTTATGCTTTGAGATGTTCTAGAAATCTAGAATCTAGAGAGGTTTTTGCTGATGGGTTTTTATTTGTTTAGCCGGATATTTTAATTTTCAATGATATTTTGAATATTTAATATTTAAATTTAAAATACTTATTATTTGGAAAGTTGGATCTGGATCTTGAAATCCTTAAAGACACAAAAGTTTTTATGGTTTGCGATGTTCTAGAAATCTAGAACCTAGAGAGGGTTTTGCTAATGGGTTTTTATTTGTTTAGCCGGATATGTCAATTTTCAATGATATTTTGAATATTTAAAATTTTAATTTAAATTACTTATTATTTGGAAAGTCGGATCTGGATCTTGAAATCCTTAAAGAGACAAAAATTTTTATGATTTGATATGTTCTACAAATCTAGAACATAGAGAGGGGTTTGCTGATGGAATTTTATTTTTTTAGCAGGATATTTCAATTTTCAATGATATTTTGAATATTTAAAATGTTAACTATAGTTAAATAAATTGCAATTTAATTTTCTGCCATAATATTTGATTGTAAATGATAAAATTAACTTATCTTTCAGGCGTCATTTGAAAATTCTACGAAATTCGTCCAAGTAATAGAAATAAATTTTTAAAATCCGTTAAAAACTTTTTTAAAAAACCTCACAGCCTTAATAATTCTTTTAGACTTTGAAATTGTATACTATATTACTAAAATTTGATTAAATTTTAAAACTTTTGAAAATTTTATGCATTTTTTAGCTGAAAAATTCTTTAGAATATTCCTAATAAAATACATAATAGAAAAAGAATCGCCCCCACCCCCCTTCACCAAACCCATTGCGAGCAGGGTATTTCAATATTTAATGATATTTTGAATATTTAAAATGCATGAATTTTAGTCGAAATACGAAAGCTGGTAAGTTTCAAGTTATACTAGCGGCTGTTCTTTTTTTATGTTTCTGCGCGTCGGTCATTTGAAAAGTCTTCGAAATTCGTTCAAGTAATAGAAATTTTTAAAATCCGTTAAAGACGTTTTAAAAAACCCCACAGCCTTGAAAATTCTTTTAGACATTGGAAGAGTAGTCTATATTACTAAAATTTGATTGAATTAAACAAATTTTATCATATTTAAATTTAAAAAAATTTTAGGCATTTCTTAGCTGAAAAATTCTTTAAAATTATCGTAATAAAATATATAAGAGAAATACTAAAGCTAGGAAGTGTCAAGTTCTACTAACGTTTGTTCTTTTGTTCTTTTTTTTATGTTTCTGCGCTTCGGTCATTTGAAAATCCTACGAAATTCGTTCAATAGAAATAAATTTTAAAAATCCGTTAAAAACGTATTTTGAAACCCCACAGCCTTGATAATTCTTTTAGACTTTGGAAATGTATTCTATATTACTGAAATTTGATTAAATTTGAAAACTTAAAAAATTTGTATTAAATTTAATTTTAAGAAAATTTTCGGCATTTTTTAGCTGAAAAATTCTTGAAAATAATCGTAAAATATACATATTGGAAAAGAAATAGCCCCCCCCCCCTCACTAAACCCATTACGAGCAGGATATTTTAATTTTAAATAATATTTTAAATATTTAAAATGAATGAATTTTAGTCGAAATACGAAAGCTGGAAAGTGTCAAGTTCAACTGGCGTCTGTTCTTTTGTACTTTTTTTATGTTTCTGCACATCGATCATTTGAAAATTCTACGAAATTCGTTCAATATAAATAAATTTAAAAAATCCGTTTAAACATTTTTAAAAACCCCACAGCCTTGATGATTCTTCTAGACTTTGGAAGTGTATTCTATATTAATGAAATTTGATTAAATTCCAAAACTTGTGAAAATTTAACTATATTTAAATTTAATAAAATTTTAGGCATTTTTAGCTGAAAAATTCTTGAAAATGATCGTAATAAAATACATAATGGAAAAAGAATATCCTCTTCTCCCTCTCACCACTAAACCCATTACGAGCAGGATATTTCAATTTTCAATGACATTTTGAATATTTTAGTCGAAATACGAAAGCTGGGAAGTGTCAAGTTCAACTAGCGCCTGTTGTTTCGTCCTTTTTTTTATGTTTCTGCGCGTCGGTCATATGAAAATTCTACGAAATTCGTTCAAGTAATAGAAATAAGTTTTTAAATCCGATAAAAACGGTTTAAAAACCCCCACAGCCTTGACAATTCTTGTAGACATTGGAAGTGAAGTCTATATTACTAGAATTTGATTAAATTTGAAAAATTTTATTAAATTTAAATTTTAAAAAATTTTAGGCATTTCTTAGCTGAAAATTTGTTTAAAATTATCGTAATAAAATACATAATGGAAAAAGAATAGCCTTCCCCCCTCACCAAAATCCATTACGAGCAGGATATTTTAATTTAAAATGATATTTTGAATATTTAAAATGAATGAATTTTAGTCAAAATACAAAAGCTGGTAAGTGTCAAGTTATACTAGCGTCTGTTCTTTTGTTCTTTTTTTATGTTTCTGCACGTCGGTCATTTGAAAATTCTACGAAATTCGTTCAATCGAAATAAATGTGAAAAATCCATTAAAAGCGTTTTAAAAAAACCCCAATGCCTTGATAATTCTTTTAGACTTTTAAAGTGTAGTCTATATTAATGAAATTTGATTAAATTCGAAAACTTTTGAAAATTTGTCAAAATTTAATTTAATAAAATTTTAGGCATTTTTAGCTGAAAAATTCTTGAAAATAATCGTAACAAAATACATAATGAAAAACAATAGCCTCCCCTCACCAAACCCATTACGAGCAGGATATTTCAATTTTCAATGATATTTTGAATATTTAAAATGAATGAATTTTAGTCAAAATACAAAAGCTGGGAAGTGTCAAGTTCTACTAACGTCTGTTTTTTTATGTTTCTGCGCGTCGGTCATTTGAAAATTATACGAAATTCGTTCAATAGAAATAAATTTTTAAAATATGTTAAAAACGTTTTAAAGCCCCCACAGTCTTGGCAAATCTTTTAGACTTTGGAAGTGTATTCTATATTACTGAAAATTGATTAAATTTGAAATCTTTTTAAAGTTTTATTGAATCCAAATTTAAGAAAATTTTATGCATTTTTTAGCTGAAAACTTCTTGAAAATAATCGTAATAAAATACATAATTGAAAAAGAATAGCTCCCCCCCCTCCACCAAAACCCATTACGGGCAGGATATTTCAATTTTCAGTGATATTTTCAATATTTAAAATGAATGAATTTTAGTCGAAATACGAAAGCTGGTAAATGTCAATTAATACTAGTGCCTGTTCTTTTGTTCTTTTTTTATGTTTCTGCACGTCGGTCATTTGAAAATTCTACGAAATTCGTTCAATAGAAATAAATTTTAAAAATCTGTTAAAAACGTTTTAAAGCCCCCACAGTCTTGGCAAATCTTTTAGACTTTGGAAGTGTATTCTATATTAATAAAATTAAATTCGAAAAATTTAGAAAATTTGACTAAATTTAATTTAAAAAAATTTTAGGCATTTTTAGCTGAAAAATTCTTGAAAATAATCTTAATAAAATACATAATGAAAAACAATAGCCTCCCCTCACCAAACCCATTACGAGCAGGATATTTCAATTTTCAATGTTATTTTAAATATTTAAAATGATTGAATTTTAGTCAAAATACAAAAGCTGGAAAGTGTGAAATTCGTTCAAGTAATAGAAATAAAATTTAAAAATCCGTTAAAATCGTTGTAAAAAAACCCAAAGTCTGAAAGGCCGCTGGACCAGGAAACCGGAAAAACCGGGAATTTCAATAGTTTTTTAAATAATTAGTTGAACTGATATCTTTTTCAATTTTAATATTATTCTGTTTGCAATTAGTAATTATAAAATCTTTAACTTGAAAAATTTTCCATTGTATATTTTTTTAAACTTATATTTTTAATTCAAAAATTTTAAAGGACAGACTTGAAGACTTAAACAAACAAAAATTAAAAGAGATTGAAATTGAACATTTTTTATAAAAACTGTTTTTTTTTTATTGACTGTGAACATAAATAAATTAATAATTTTTAAAATAGATCTATACTTTAAGTATTAAAAACTGAACAATAATTGATTTGATAAAACGATTCTAAACTCAAAAATAACTTAATAATTATATATTCGTAATTAGAGGCTTTTATTTAATTAATATTATTGCTTCAGTCTAAATGATCAATTTTTTAACCCATTTAATTTGAAATTTTTTAATTAAGAAAAAGGATAATTATTTAATATTTAGCAATATTTGACATAGAAGGCTTTGAATTGTTAAAATTTCGAAAAGCTTTTAAAATTTTCACCTTACAATTTTTATTATTCTATTTAAAAAATGTTTAATTTATAAGCAAAATTGTTGAATCCTACAATTGCTAATAAATCCTGCAAATTTAAAAAACATAAAATCTCCCAAGGTCTTTTTTTGACAATTTTGGAAATCTCTTAAAATCTTTTTAAATATTCCGTTAAAATAAATTTTCAAAATGGCGAATTATTTTCAATTTTTGTGGTCATATCAAGAAAATTTTTTTTTTTCTTTTGGATCTAAATTTTGTTTAAATTTTTTCTACAAATGATGGGTGCTTAATTTTTATTTTTAAATCCATATTTTAGGGAATTTTTTTTAAATTCGCAGGATTTTGTAAAAGTAGTAGAACAAATAGAATTAATTTTAAAAGCTATTTAGAAATTCTAAAATTTTTTAAAAAATAATCTTAAATTTGAAAAAATTTAAAACAACTTCTAGATTTCTCGAGAATTTGAAAAAGAAATTAAAGCTTTTCAAAGATGCTTATTAAATTATTTAAAATAAAAATAATTTTACTTCTAATTTAAGAACTTTAAGGTTTGAAAATTTTTTAATTTTTAATGTTTCTAGTCTAAAATAACTCAATAATATAATTTTGAGAATTTTTAAAGTTCATTGATTGCTTCTTTAATTTAGAGTATTGAAAATGTTAACGTGGATTTATATTTTTGAAACTTAATCTAAGTCTTTGAACTCTGTAATTTATGAATGTTTAAAATTCTGAATTTTTCAGTTTAAATTTATTAAATTTTTAATTATTCAGTTGAAAAGTGTTAATATAGGAATAAAATTTTCTAAAGAAATTTCAAACGATTTGACTAGACTTTAAGAGTTTGTGGAAGATTTCAAGAAATTTTAAAAAATCCCAACAGATTTATTTTTCAAATCAAAAATATAAATTTTCAAGAAAAAAAATTAATTTTCAACTATATAGTTAAATTTTAAGGAATTTTCAGGAATTTGAAGAACCAAAAATAGTTGGATTTTATACCAAGGAGAGGAATCTTCAACTGGAATTGTTAAATTCATTTAAAATGTTTGAAATAAATATTTAAGTAGTTGAATTGTCTAAAAAAATAATAGAATTTTCCATCGAAAAAGAGCGAATGAAAAAAAACAGTTGACTTTTTAATTAAACATACGAATTTGTACAAAAAATTTTAATTTTAAACCCAAAAATATAAATTTTCAACAAAAAAATATAAATTTTCAACGAAAAAATTTTATTATTTTATTTTTATACAAAAAAAACAAGAATTATAAATCAAAGAGATGGATCTTCAAGTAATAAAATTAAAGTTATATTTTTCGTTAAAAAAAATTATAAATATTTAAATAGTTCCATAATACAGTGTTCTAACTCTAAAAAAGAATCAGAAAAACATTTAAATGATTAATACAAAAATATAATTTTAAAAAAATTAAATTTTCCTACCAAAATATAAATTTTTATTTCAAAAATTGAATTTTTGACCAAACAATACATTCTTTAACGGAAAAAGATGAATTCTTAATCAAAAATAGTTAAATTTTCAACCAGGGATGAATCTTCAACTGGATTAGTTGAATTTTTTTTTAAAGAAAATTAATTTTTAACGGAAAAATATGAATATTAAAAAAGTTTGATTTTCTACGGCAATATTATAGTATTTAACCCAAAAAGACACATTTACAAAAAAAGTATAATTTTTTGGGTAAAAAAGATTAATTTACTGTAAAAAGTTATTTTGTCCACCGCAAAAAATATAGATTTTTTACAAACATTTAATTTTTCAACTAAAATTCTAATTTTAAACTAAAGGCGATCAATTCTCAGTAGTTGAAAAAATGGATTATTAACCAAAAAAGAACAAGAATTTTCAATAAAACAGTTGAATTTGTAATCAAAGAAATTTATTCCTTATTGTTAAAATTAATTTTTATTAAATTAGTTCTTTTTTTAATTGACTAGTTAAATTTTTGAACCATGAAAATTAATTTTCCACCAAAAAAAATACAAATTTACATAAAAAAATATAAATTTTCAATAAATAATTAAAAACTTAGCTTTACAGGGCATTTAAATAAATGATTTTCACAGAATTTCAAAGATTTTAAGGATCCCCTTAATTTCTTTGAAATTTTTGAAATTTCCTTCAAATCTATTGAAATGTCTTAAATTCCCATAAAAGCTTTGGGTTTTTTTCCTTATTTACCTTGCTATGCCTTTTCATCCCATGAGATTTTTTGAAATTTTTTAATTTTCTTAAAATCGTTGAAATCCTTTAGTCTCTGTTTCAAGCACTTAAAGTTCCTTAAAATTTCAAAAATTCCTTGAAATTTTTTAACTCCTTAAAATCCCAATTATTCCCTTGAAATCATTTCTATTCTTTCCAAATCCCTTCAAAATCTATTAAATTCCAATTAAATTCCATTGATTTTCTTAAAATCCCATGAATCCCTACTTTTGGAAAATTCCTAAAAATCCCAAGAAATGGATTAAGATTAGTT
>JAAAKG020133694.1:0-36931 GCA_010014905.2 Druon quercuslanigerum | reverse complement strand
CCTCTGTGGCCCCCCCCCCCCCTCCGAACTGCAACCCCCTGGTTTTAACCCCGCCCCCCCCCCCCCACCCCAGAAAGTAACGAACCCGTGGGTAAATATTTTAATTATTTATAATAAATACCTGATTAAATTTGAATTTACAAAACTCTTCATCTCCATTAATATAATAATTCATTAAATGTCATGATTACACTTTAACGCGGATTTTACGTTTGTTCTGCTTTTTTCGCGTATATAATGAGTTGCTCTATGATGAGTAGAATTTGCAGAACAAAAATTTAAATTTTCAGTCAAAAAGAAAGAAAAATCGATTTTCAATCACGGATGATTTTTACCATATACAAATGAATTTTTAACTGGCATGTAATTTGTAATCAAAAGAGATGAATTTTAAACCAAATAGTTAAATTTTGAACGAAAAAATTTCATTTTTCATCAAGCAATGGAATAGTTACATGTTCAGTTTGAAAAATTAATTTTATACCCCAAAAGACAATGTTTGTTTAAAAACTCATGAATTTTTAACAAATAGGTTATTCTTCTACTAAATAGTTAATTTTTAAAATAAATAGTTGAATTTTAAATAAAAAAAGATAAGTTTACAAAGAAAAAAGGAAGTTAATGTTTTGGGTTAGAAAATCAATTTTTAACAAAAACAAGAAATTTTTTAAAAGTTAAAATAAGCCAAAAAAGAACAATTAAAAAAAAGGCCCAATCCACAGCCAAAAAGATGAATATTTAAAAAAGACAATTCTTTTTCTATCCAAAAAGAACACTATGCATTTTCAACGAAAAAGTTCATTTTCTACAAAGTATTTAATTTTTCGAAAAAATAATTGTAGTTTTAATCAAATAGTTGGATGTGCTACCAAAATAATTGAATTTGCAACCAAAAAGATAAACTTCCAACCAAACAGTCGGATTTTTACCAAAAAAATATGGTATCAACGAAGAGATAAGTTTGCAAACAAAAAGAATTATTTTCTACAAAACAATTTAATTTTTAACAAAAAGTTAATTTCCAAATACATAGTTTAATTTTCTACCAAACTGTTGAATTTTCAACCCGAAAAGATGAATTCTCAAATAAAGCTGTAATAATTGAAATTTTTAGCCAAAAAGTTATTTTAATTTGAAATCAAAAAACAGTTCAACTCGACCAAAGAAGACGAATTTTCTGAAAAATAGTTCTATCCTTAACAAAAAATATGAATTTTCAAGCAGACATTTACATTTTCAGTTTGAAAAACTAATTTTTTTAGCCAAAAATAAAATACTTTAACAAAAAACATGAAATTTCAACAAAAAAATTTTTTATACCATGTATTTAATTTTGTTAATAAATAGTTGAATTTTCCATCAAATAGTTGACTTTTGAATTAAAAAAAAAAAGTTTTCAACCAAAAATGGAAGTTACATTTTTAGTTTAAAAAATTAATTTTTAACAAAAAGAACAAATTTTTTACAAGTTAAAATAAGCCAAAAAAGAAAAATTGAAAAAAAGCTCAGTCCATAGCCAAAAAATGAATATTTAAAAAATTCGATTCTTTTTCTACCCAAAAAGAAGAATTTTCAATAAAATACATGACTTTTCCACCCGACACTATACATTTTCAACGAAAAAGTTCATTTTCTAAGAAGTAGTCAATTTTTTAAATAAATAATTTCAATTTTAACCAAATAGTGTAATGTTCTACCGAAATAATTGAATTTCCAACATATGGTTTCAACGAAGAGATAAATTTACAAACAAAAAACACGTATTCGATACAAAACAATTTAATATTCAACAAAAGATTAATTTCCCACTATATAGTTTAATTTTCTACCAAATTGTTGAATTTTCAAACCAAAGAAACAAATCTTCTACAAATCAGTTGAATTTTCAACCCGAAAAGATAAATTCTCGGCAAAATCTGTAATACTTCAATTTTTTAGCCAAAAACTATTTTAATTTGAAATAAAAAGCAGTTGGATTCAACCAAAGAATAAGATTTTTCGAAAAAATAGTTCTATCCTCAAAAAATTACAATAGATTTTCAACCAGATAGTTAAATTTTCAAATAAAAAGTATCAATTTACAATTAAAAATATAAATTTTCAACAAAAGATGACATAGTTATATTTTCATTTTTTTAAAACCTGGTAAAATGTTCCACTCTAAAGACGAACTTTCAACTAAAATTATGAATCTTCACAAAAAAAATTATTTTTAATAAAATAAATCAACTTTAAACCAGGTAGTTGAATTTTCAAACAAAAAGGATGAATTCTAAACGTAAAGTGTAATTAATGATATTTCAAACCAAAAAAGATTTTTATTTAAATTAAAAATAGTTCAATGCAATCAAAAAGTAAGAATTTTTAACGTAAAAAAGGAATTTTTAACTGAAAAGATTAAGTCTCTACTAAAAACACAAATTTATAACAGAATACATAAATTTTCATCTACAAAAGAAATTCTTTTACATAAATAGTTGAATTTTCAACTAAAAATATTAATTTTGAACTAGAAATTTAAAAGTTAAATTTTCAGTTTGAAAAAGTTAAGTCTCAACCGAAAAAGAAACAAATTTGCAACGAAATAGTAAAATTTTCAACCTAAAACATGAATCTTCAAGCAAAAAGATCAATTTCTAATGGATTAGGTCAACTTTCATCCAAGTTATTGAATTTTTGACCCAAAAAGTTATCTTTTCAACACAATAATTGCATTTTCAACAAAATAAATTTCTAACAGAACAGTATATATTTTAATCAAAACAAAAATTTAAATTAAAAATCGAGAACAAGGGGAAATTTCTTGAAAACAGAAAAATAGACCTTTTTTACAAATGGGAAACTAGGGGAATATAAAAGTGATTTTTAAACTTATTACAGGGTGGCCCTTTTAACCAAAGATAAAAATTCCCGGTCATTTCCCGGTGTTTTTCCGGTTCGCAAACATTTTTCACGGACAATGAAATTTAAAAAATCAAACTAAAGCTAATAATAATTTTTCCATTTGAAGTAATGCAATATGAAATGCAAATTAAGGCATTTAAAGTGGAACTCTTGAATTTTAAACATTTAAAGGCTGAACTTTTAAATTTTGTGAATTGAAAAATGTTTTATTGAAAAGATCAATAATTTAAAGATATAAAATGGAAGCTACTAACACTTCAACTGGACAATTTTACATTTAATTCAATCATACTGTCAAATCAAAATTTTTTAACTTTTATACATTATAGAGTGCAAAGATGCAGATTCAAGTCCAAATATATAAATCCACTCTATAATTTTCCATGCTCTAAATTGAAGACTCAATCAATGAATTACCTTTTTGTAAATTATATCATTTTAACAATTTTAAGCTAGAAGCATTAAGAGTGGAACAATTATATTATTGTGTAAACTTTTCAGAACTTTAAAAAATCTTTTAAAAAGATTCTAATTCTTCTTAGCAATTTTAAAAATTTCTCAAAATTAAAAAAATTTCCTTAAAATATTCCACATTCACTTGTGATAATTTTGAAAATCTTTCTAAATCTTTTTAAATACACACTTTAAAAAAATAAAAATCACTTCCAATCTTCTTAGGAAATGTTTTTTATTCTTTTAAAGCATTTTAAACTTGTTTTGTATAAATAGCCGGATATTGTCGCTACAAGTGAACACATGTTTAAATTATTTGAAATCATTTAAAATTTGTGATTAATTTTTGAATTTTAGGTATTCAATTGTTTTTTATACATCCAACTTCACAATTTGGCTTACAAATTATTATTTTTTTAATTACACAATTAAAATTGTAACGTTCGAAGTTGAGTTTTTCTTTGTTTACTTTTGAATATTTAATTTATAATTACTGATTTTAAATGAACAATCAGATATGTCTAATTATTAAGTAATTGCTCTTTTTCTTAATTACAGATTTCGAATTGAATGGTTTTAAATAGATTTGGTCTTTTATATTTGGTTAACTAATAAAATCTTCCAATTGAAACAGTTTAATTTTTAACGATAACATCTGGAAATTCTAAAATGGTAAACTGATTCCGAAGCGGCTTGCAAAATCAATTATTATTCACTTTTTAAAGCTTAAACTACAGTTCATTTTTAAGAATCATCCATTAATTTATATTTACAGTTGAAAAACAAAAATTTTGTTATCAAATATCTTCGATTTTAAATGCTTCTCACTTTTAATTGCCTAAGTCTTTAAAACTGCATTTTACAATTCTTCAATTAACAATGTACGCTTAAAAATTAAAAATCTAAAACAGAAAATCTTTAAAGTGAAAGATTTTCGAATTAAGCCTTCTAAACTGAATATCATAATCGAAAAAGATCACAATCTAATTATTTAAAAAAACGGTTGAAATCAAAGTTGGACGGAATATTTTTGCTAAAAATTTGTAAAATTCACGGTCAAAAAATAAATTTACTGTCATTGCCCGGTTTTATAAAATTCCCCGGTTTCCCGGTTCAGCGGGGATCCTGTGTTTTGTTTAAAATTCGTCTTTTTAGGTTGAGAATTAAACTTTTTTGAGTGAAAACTACTTTTTCTGAAAGTTTGTCATTTTGATTAAAAAGTTCATCTTTTTACTAGAAATATTGTATCTTTCTTGAATAAAAATGCAACTGTTTTGTTAAAAATTCAACTATTTCCTAGAAAATTTAATTTTTGTTTAGAATTCGTAATTTTGTGTTGGAAACTCAATTGAAATTTTTTTTGGATGAAAATTCTACTTTTTTGTTGTTGTTGAAAATTTGTTTTTTATATTTAAAAATTCACCTGTTTTAGTAGAATTTTAATTTTTCTTAGACAAAAAGCAGCTTTTTGGTTAAAAATTTAACAATCTTGTTAAACGGTCACACTTTTGGGTTAAAATTCGACTATTAAACAGAAACTTAACTTATTGTTCACAACTCTTATTTTGGTCTTAGAAAATAAACTGGAATCTTCTTTGGGTGAAAATTTAACTATATTTTTTAAGTTTTTTTTTAATTCATCTGTTACAGAAGAAATTACATCCTTCTTGAATAAAAATGCAAGTGTTTGTTTAAAAATTCAACACTTTTCTGAAATTTTATCTTTTTTATTTTAAAATACAACTGCTTCAGCAGAAATTAAATCTTTCTTGGATAAAAATGCAATTGTTTGGTTGAAAACTCAACAATTTTGTTAAAAAGTCATACCTTTTCGTTGAAAATTCTACTGTTTTCTTGAAAATTTAAGTACTTCGTAGAAATTTTGCTTTTTGTTTAAAATTTTTATTTTGGCGTTGAAAAAAAACCTATTTGATAGAGAATTCAACTATTTTGTTAAAAAGTTATCTTTGTTGGTTTTAAAATTCGTCTTTTTTTATTGAAAATTCATTTTTTTTCGTAGAAACTTATTTTTTGTTAGAAAAATAATATTCTTATCGTGAAAAGTCAACTGAAATCTTTTTTAACATAAATTATAACTATTTTAATTTTTTTTAAATAAAAATTCATCTGTTTTAACAGAAATTTCATATTTTTTATATAAAAAGACAACTATTTGTTAGAGAATTCAACAATTTTGTCGAAAACTCATCTTTTTTCGTTAAAAGTTCGTCTTTTTGGACTGAAAATTCAATTTTTTTCATAGAAACTTATTTTTTGCTTCAAAACTCATATTTTGTTCGTGAAAAGTCAACTGAAACGTTTTTTAACTGAAAATTCAACTATTTTTTTGAAAACTTATCTGTTTTAGTAGACTTTCTTAAAATGAAAATGCACCTTTTTGGTTGAAAATTCTTCTAATTTGCTTGAGTATTCAGCAATTATTTGTTTTGAAAGATTTAGTTGAATCAAATGGAAAATTTTAGTAGTTTAAGGACGACATCTAAGAAATAGTAAATAATTTTAAAGATAAAATTACCTGGAAACACTGGAAGTAATTTTCCAGAGTGTCTTCTAGAGCCGATCTGTGTTCCTCATTGAAAAGATGAGGTTGCAGCAATTCTAGGAGTCCCATAACTTGAACGAAAAGGTTTAAATGGTGTTGGGATCGAAACTGTGAAAAATCGAGGTACGTTCTTCCCGTGAGAGAAGAGGCGAGCATAGGCAGTTGTCGTAGAACGAGGATTGGATGAACAGTTGCCATTTTTCTCGCACAGAGTTCAAACTCCTGGGATTTCGAATGCCAGGATTTTTGTCGAGGAGTGGCTGCCAAAGCGGTTAAAAGAGAATGGCTCATGCAATCTAAAACTGAGCCAGTCCAGTCCGTAAGTCTGGCCCCGTCGACGAATTTTTTCGCCTGATAAGAGTTGAGGTAGCAGATGACTTTTGGAATTTTCATGTACAGGTGGAGGAGAAACTGATGTGCCATGTCGGAATGAACTCTGGAAAGAAAAATTATAATCGGATACATTAATAGTTAGGGACAATTATTTTCAGGGTGTATAATTTTTTATAGTGCGGAGACATTAAAATATTTTGCGTTTTTTTAAAAACAACTTTCTCGGAATATGTATACAGTTTCGCTACTTTATTATAAGTAATGTCTTTTTTCAGTTTCTAAGGATTCAATTATTATGCTCATGCATCACGAATATGATTACCTCGCTTTTTTAAACAATAAAATTAATTATCTAGAAAAAAATATAATTTTTCAACAATGTACAGGAATTTTTTAACGAAATGGTTGAATTTTTCCACTGAAATACAAATTTTCTTCTAAAAACCAAATTATCAACCAAACATTTGAATTGTGAGCTAAAAAATATAAATTTTTAATCAAAAATGTAATTGCTAAATTTTTAGTTAACAAAATTCTTTTTCAACTATAATTATAAATATTTAACCGAAATATTTGAATTTTTAAACAAAAATACATGTTTTCAAATAAGAAGATTAATTGTCAAGCAAAAAAATTAATCTTGAACTAAAATGATGAATATTTAACTGGGATACTTCAATTTTCAACCAAAAAGATGAATTTCCAAAGAAGAAGATTAATTGGTAAACAAAAAGAGTAATTTTCTACGAAAAAATGCGATTTTTTAAAACAAAATGTATCAATTTTCAATGAAATATTTTAATTTTTCCACTGAGAATACAAATTTTCAACCAAATAGTTTAATTTTGAATTAAAAATGATAAATTGTCAACCAAAAATGGAATTTTTACATTTTCAGTTTAAAAAAAATTATTATCAAACGAAAAAGATGAATTTTTAAACAAAAAAATTAATTTTCTGCAAAAAAAGATACAATTTTTTAACAAAATACATTAATTTTTAACAAAATAGTTGAGTTTTAGTCTAAAAAAGACAAATCTTCGACCAAAAAGTTTAATCTTGAACTACAAAAAAAGGTCTCATGCAAAAATGGAATTTCTAAATTTTCAGTTAGAAAAATTACTTTTAAAGCAAACTGATTTATTTTCAACTAAAATTATGAATCTTGAACTAAAGTAATTGAAGTTTATACCAAAAATATGAATTTTCAATCAAAAAGATAAACTTCCAAACAAAACCATTAACTTTCTAAAAAGAGACCAGTTTTTTTAAAGGCGAATTTTCAACTTGATTTTTCATTAAAAATGATAAATCTTTAAATAAAATAGTTGAATTTTCAATCAAAAAGATTCAAACAAGACCATCAACTTTCAAGCAAAAAAATTAATTTTCTACCAAAAAGACAACTTTTTTATAGACGAATTGTCACTCAAAAAGATGAATTTTTGAAAGATTAATGTTCAAACAAAAAAATTAATTTTCTATTAATAAATACGATTTTTTAAAACAGAATACATCGATTTTTAATGAAATAGTTGGATTTTTCTACTAAAAATACAACTTTTCAACCAAAAATAGATTTGTTAAATTTAAAGTTGAAAAAAAATTAATTTTCAAACCAAAGACCATTAATTTTCAAACAAAAACATTAATTTTATTAAAAAGGGACAAGTTTTTTTTTTAAGACAAATTTTCAACGAAATAGTTTAACTTTCAAACAAATTTTCAACTAAAAGTATGAATCTACAACTACAATAGTTGAATTTTAAACCACCGAGATAAATTTTCAGCTAAAACGATGAATTTTTAACTGGAATAGTTGAATTTACAACCAAAAAGATGAATTTAAAAAAAAAATTAATTTGCTACCAATTATATTTGAATTTTGAATTACAAAATTAAAATTTTCAGACAAAAACTAAATTTTTAAATGTTCAGTTAAAATAACTGATTTTCAAACCAAAAAGATGAGTTTTTAACTATAAATATGAATATTTAACCAAAATACTTAATTTATCATTAAAAATGATAAATCTTTAAATAAAATAGTTGAATTTTCAATCAAAAAGATTCAAACAAAAACATTAATTTTCTACCAAAAAGAAGACTTTTTTTAAGACAAATTTACAACAAAATAGTTCAGTTTTCAAATATATTTTTAACCAAAAAGATGAATTTTCGAAGCAGATTAATGTTCAAACAAAAAGATTGATTTTCTACAAATAAATACGATTTTTTAAAATAAAATACATCGATTTTTAATTAAATAGTTAAATTTTTGGAATAAAAATACAAATTTTCAACCAAATAGTTGAATCTTGAACTAAAAAAAAAATTTCACCCAAAAATGAAATTTTTTTATTTTTATTTGAAAAAATTACTTTTAATGCAAACTAATTTGTTTTCAACTAAAATGATGAAGCTTCCACTGGAATAGTTGATTTTTAAACCAAAAATAAGAATTTTTCACCAAAAAGATAAATTTTTAACTAGAATAGTTGAATTTTCAGTCAAAAATATAAATTTTCAAACAAAACCATTAATTTAAAAAAAAACATTAATTTTCTACCAAAACGAAATTCTTTTTTTTTAAAAAGACGATATTTCAACGAAATAGTTAAAATTTCAAACAAATTTTCAAATCAAATTACAAATCTTCAACTGGAATAGTTGAATTTTAAACTATCGAAATAAATTCTTAATTAAAATGATGAATATTTAACTTAAACAGTTGAATTTCCAACTAAAAGATGAATTTTAAGTCAAGAAGATTAAATTCCACAAAAAATGATGAAAAAACGATGAAATATTCAATTGAAATAGTTACATTTGTAACTATTTTCAAACATTTTCAAACAAAGTGAATAATTTCAAACAAACAAGATACCTTTTTAACTAAAATGATAAAGCTTTGACTACAATAATTTAATTTTCAACTGAACCCAAAGAGATAAACTTCAACTAAAATTATAGATTACTCAACTGGAATAATTACATATTCAGTTCAATAAAAAGTCATTTTCAAACAAAAAAATTTAATTAACTGAGTAAAAAATTATTTCTCAGTCAAAGAAAAAACGATTTTTTAACAAATTAGAGTTACATCATACCAAAAAAGAAAAACGATTTTAAAAAATCTTTAAAAATAAAAAAAATTGCATTAAAATCTTCCAGGTTTGTTACAAAATTTTTAGAAATCTTCAGAAATTGTTTTAAATTTTCTTTTAAAATTCATTTTAAAAAATTCATTTTTCCAGGAACCTTCAACAAAGTTTTTGGTTTTCTTGAAACTTTTAAAAATTCTCAAAAAATCTTCTTAATATTCGAAATACTTTTATATTTTTTATTATTTTTTAACCTTTTTAAAACTGATAAACATATGAAAGGAAAGGAAGCATTCAACATAAAAATTCATAATTCTATATTTGTAAGCATTTAAAATTAACAAAATTATTCAATTACTGTGTATCAACTTCAGATAGTTCAGTTTGTAACTTTTTTGATTGGCAACTCAATTTGTAATTGTTTTCAATAAAATATTCCAATAAAATATTTTTCATTTTGAAATAATTTATTTGATTGAATATCCAACTAAAAATCAGAAAATTTTAAGATATTACATTGAAAAATAAAAAGTTGAATAAATAATATAATACCAAACGAGATTGATGTAATATGATTCCAATTTTTGAAATTATACAATTTTAAGATGTTTGATTCCAAATTTAATTATGTTTACATCAAAAATTATTAAATTTAAAACTGAAATATTTTAAAATATTTTTTAGCGGAATCGTCCATACATTTGGAATATTACAATTTGAAACTACAATATTGTGAAATTTAAAATTCGACACCTCCAAAATTAAATCTAAAAATTAATTTTAGAAAAAAATGTTGTCTCAAGTCTTCAAAAATCTGAATCTTTAACTGAAAAAGATAGAATAGAAATAGAATAGAAATAGAATAAAATTATTAAATATTGAATTGGATTAGTTACATTTTCAACCAAAAAGATAAATTTATAAATAAAATTATGAATATTTGAACTTTCAACGAAAAAGAAGAATTTTCAAAAAAGAAGATCAATTTTCTATAAAAAAGCGATTTAAAAAAAATATACGAATTTTCAACAAAACAGATAAATTTTTAACTACAAAATATTAATTTTAAGCCAGAAATGGAATAGTGATAACTTTTTTTGAATAGCTACATTCTCAAACAAAGCGATGAATTTTCAACTAAAATGATTAATCTTCAACTGCAGTAGTTGAATTTTAAACCAAAAAGATACATTTTTAACCAAATAAATTAATTGCTACCAAAAAGACGATGATTGAACTAAGAAAGATAATTTTTTACAAACAAAAATTGAATAGTTAAATTTTCAGAAGATAAAAAAATTAATTTTTAACTAACGTGATGAAATATACAACTGGAGTACTTACACTTTCAATTAAAAATGTATAATTTAAAGGAAATACAAAAAACATTTTTAAGAAAATAGTTTATGTTTTAACTGTAATAATTGAATTCTCATTAAAAAATTAACTTTTAGCCAAGGAAAAGACGATTTTTGAACAAAACAGCTCAATTTCCGACCAAGTAAATAAATTTTTAATTCAAATGAACCTTAAAAAAATAGTTTTTGACAAAAGGTTTTAACTTTTAACCAAGTAATAAAATTTTCATTCCAAAAAATATGAATTCGAAACAAAAAATGTAGTAATAGATATTTCCACAAAAAATATTTTAATTTCTAGTCAAAAATAGTTTAATTCGAGCAAAAAAAGACGAGTTTTCCAAATGAGTTGCATTTTTAACTGTGAAAGATTCTTCTGCCAATAAGAGAGAGAAAATATTTCCAAGAAACTAGTACATTTTCAACAAAAGACATGCAGTTTCAACGAGATACTTGAATTTTTAACTAAAAATTATCAATTTTCAACCAAAAATATAATAGTTAAATTTTTAGTTAAAAAAATTAATATCAAACAGAAAAAATGAGTTTTCACCAGTATAGTTTACTACAGAAATATAAAGCTACTTTTACCAATTCAAAATCATTGCTATTCAATTTTATATTGTGATTTAAAAAAAAAATCTAAGCAAGCACACGAAAAAATTTAGTGACTTAAAACAAAATCCCTGAAATTTCCAGGTTTTTCCAGGTATAGAAAAATGATTGTTCCAAATCTGAATTATATTTATTTACAACATTTTCTATTAAAATTAATTTAGATACTGGTAAATTTTTATTTGAAAACATGAGAATTTTTAAATTCAAACAAATTCTGATTGTCCCAATTGTCAAAACTATATTTTTTTAAAAGAAAATTCCCTGTCCAAACGCAAAATTAAAATCCTTCACGAAATTCTCTGTTACAAGTCAGAATTATATTTATTTACAAGATTTTTTATTAGAATCTGATAGAATATTCCAAAATTCGGAAGAAGAAAATTTCGAATTCTGTCAGATTTTTATTTGTACAAAAAAGGATGTTTAAATTCAAAATTTCTGATTGAAAACTTTGAAAAATTAGAAAACACGTTCTGTTTTTGTCATTTTTATAGGCTTACTTGTTATCAGTGCTCATCATTTTTTCTGCCAAGTAGCTAACGACACTGGAAATGAATTGATCTTCTGTTGAAAGACAGTGTAGAAGAAGTTCAAGTCTAGATTCCATTCGAGTGAGAGCTGCATTTCGGCTTTCTTGGTTGCAAATATTAATCGCTTCTTCAACGAGATAAGCGACGAGGTTCAGAAGTTGCTTTTCGCTCAATAGCAAAACATCTTCTGGAACGTAATGCTTTGGCGTGAACTTATCACGACCCTGCCAGAGTTTTGGATTGCAAGTCAAGGCCCAGAGGAAATCTAAGACAGCTGTGGGATCATATCTGCAAAAAGAAGAACTTTATTAAGATCAATTTCATTTCTATTAAAATATACATACTTTAAAGCATAAAAACGGGGCTACAAAAGGGAAATAGGGTGATTTTTTTAACGAAAATAGGGGATCAATAGGAGAATAAATTCTTTAACTTAAATTAATGTGTTATCATAGGGAATTCAATATGAAACGATTTAAATTATTAAAATTTCAAGTTGAAATATATTGCTTTTTTAATTAAATAGTTTAATTTTCAAAGTGAGTTGAGTTTGCAAGCTAAAAAGTAGAATTTTTTAGAAGACAGTTGACTTTTAAGTCCGAAAAGATAAGTTTTTAACAAAAAAAAAGTTAATTTTCAACCAAGAAAGATGAATTTTAAATAAAATCGGTGTATTTTCAAGCGGATGAAAATATTTTTTTTATAAAACAGTTCAAGCATTAACCAAAACAATGGAATTATCAATCCAATAAAGATATATTCTATTTTTCACAAAAAACTGTTGAATTTTCAACTGAAAAAGATCAATTTTCAACTCAGCATGGAATAGATAAATTTTTAGTTTAAAAAGTTAATGTTCAATAAAATAGATGATTTTTTATCTGAAGAGATGAATAAGCAACAACAAATATCAATTTTTTAACAAACTAGTTCAACTTTCCAACAAGTATTTCAATTTTTATCCTAAAAAGACTTTAAGAAAAAAATTAAATTCAATAAAAAAAAACAACAAATTTTAAAGAAAATGGTTCAATATTTAACCAAAACAAAAATAATTGTTAGACAAGCAATTAAATTTTCTTCCAAAAACGATGAATTATAAACAAAAAATATAATTGTTGATATTTCAACCAAAAAATATTTTAAGGTTAAATGAAAAATAGTTGAATTTAACTAAAAAAGACAAATTTTCAGAAATTCATACAGTTAAATTTTCGTTTAAAAATCTTATTTGGTTAAAAAAAATTAATAGTCAAATTTACAACCAGAGAGATAAATCTTCAACCAAAATTATTTCAAAAACATTTTAACTGAATCCAAAAAAAAACAAAGAAGAATAATTTTCAGCCTAAAATTTCAATTTTCAAGCAACAAAAAATATTTTAATTTGGAATAAAAACTCTTTAAATCTAACAAAAAGTGACGAATTTTCAATAAAGTACTTGAATTTTCAAGCAAAAAACACGATTTTTTGAATACAGTTTAATTTTAAATAAAAAAGTTAACAATCAAACAAGAAAAATGAATTTTTAATCAAGAAAGATTACTTTTCTACCAAAAAAGAATAATTTTCGATCCAGAGAGATTAATTTTATATTTTATAATTCTATATTATAATTCTACCAAAAGGATGAATCATCAACAAAAAATTTAATAGTTAATATTTAAGTGAATTTTTTTTTATTTTTAATAAAAACCTGTTAAACTCAACCAAAAAATACGAATTTTCAAACAAGAAAGCTGTTCTATCAAATGAGATGAATTTTCCACAAAAGTTCTGAGTTTTCAAGCTAAAAAGTGGAATGTTTTAGAAAACCGTTGACTTTGAAACGTAAAAGATGACTTTTTATCAAAAAGTTATTTTTCAATCAAGAAAGGTAAATTTCCAACCAAATCGTTGAAATTTTAAACAAAAGAGACGAATTTTCAACAAAATAGTGAAATTATTACATAATATTTAAATTTTCAAGTTAAAAAGACGAATTAAATAAAAAACTTGAATTTTCAACAAAAAAAAGTTCATTTTTATCCAAGAAAAATGTATTTTTAATCTAGTATGATTACTTTTCAATAAAAAAAGATTGCTTTGCATTCAGGTCAAAATTTCGAATTCAAAGAAGAAGAATATTCAACAAAACAGTTGAATTTCCGACCAACAAAGATGAATTCTTAAAGAAAAATATAGTAGTTGATAGTTTATCCAAAAAAGACTAATTTTAAATTAAAAAAAAAAAAAAATTCAGCCAACAATCAAGAATTCTCGACAAAATACTTGAATTTTTAACAAAAAATGATTCTCTATCAAAAGAGAAAAATTTTCAACTAAGAGTTTTCATCCTAGAAAGTCAAATTTTCAACAAAAAGTACACTTTTAACCAAGAGAGATAAACTTTCAACCAAATAGTTGAACTTTTAAAAAACAGAGACGAATTTTTAACGAAATATTTGATTTTTTAATTAAATATTTAAATTTTTAAGCCAAACGACGATTTTTTCAGAAGTCAGTTGAACTTTCAATAAAAAATGTTGATTGTCAACGTAGAAAAATAAATTGTTAATCAATAAATTTGTCATTTCTAACAAAAGAGATTAATTTACAATCTGTTTGAACGAACGTTTTAACAAAATAGTTGAATTCTTAAAAAAATAGTCCAGGTTTCGACAATAGAGTTGATTTTTTTACCAAGTAGTTGAGCTTTGAAACAGTCAAAAAGACTAATTTTTTATAAGACAGTTGGATTTTCAATCAGAAAAGTTGCAATTTCATCGAAAAAGCTGTTTTCCAACCAAGATGACTTTTTTTTACCAATAAATATGAATTTTCAATCTAAAAAAACGAATTTTCTATCAAAAAAGTTTAATTTTCGACTAAAAAATATGAATTTTTAACCAAATAGATGAACACACAAACAAATAAAGATGAATTGTTAAGCAAATTGTCGAATTTTCAAACAGAAAATTAAACTTCAACCCAAAAGAGGTGAATTTTCAAGCGAAAACGGAAAATTTTTCAGAATATAGTCGTATTGTCAATTAGACAAGTTTGCCTAACTTGAAGTTTCAGATAAGACAATTAATTTTCAACAAAAAAAACGGACTTTCAATAAAACAGTTGCATTTTCAACTAATAAAATTAATTTTAAACAAAGCGCTTCAACTTTTAATAGAGTAATACAATTTTCGACCAAAAAATATGAATTTAAAAAAACAGAAAATTTTCAACCAAATACTAGAATTTCCAAATAAAATAAATAAATTCTGAACCAAAAATATAACAGTAGACTTTTCAACTAAAAAGAATGAACTTGAAACCAAAAATATTTGAATTTTCTTATTAGGTTCTATTAACTCAGTTCAAATTTTGGCAAAAAAAAAAAACAAGAAAAAGGGGAAAATTCTTAAAAACAGGAGAAAAAAAAATAAAATCTTGAAAATAAGGACAATATGCAAAAAGAATAAAAAGTTTGAATAAAGCAAGCAAAACTTCTACTCACGCCTCATCGCATTTCTCCAAAAGATGTCTGACACACTTGTACAAAGTCGTCCAGCTCGCTCTGTGCGTGAGAAGCGTCAGCAAATACGGCCTGCATGAGTGGAGAACAACAATACTCTCGTCAATCTTAATATTCATCTTCGTCTTTCCAAAAAGAAGTGTCATCTGCAAATCCCGACAAGTTCCAATCAATTCTGGCTCGACAGAAGCCAGCCAATCAAGCAACAATCCCGTTCTCGGCTTGACATTCCCCTCATTACTATCCGAGATCAAAAGTTTCACCATCGCCTCCACCAAGACATCATTTTTCTGCTGCTTCAAACAAACATCCAGCAATTTTCGTCCCACTTCCTCCAAATTCAACGAATCCGTATTCTCGAGAATAGTTCCCGGATCCCTCGTATGAGTCAAACTGATCAGTTCCTTCCTATTTGGAACATGGGAAACCTGAAGATTCGCAAAGTCCCGCAAGATAAGAAGAATCGGCGCCTTCACGTCCCCAATCAGTGAGATCAAATTTAAACACATACTTCTCGCCAGATCTACAACCTGCTTCATCGTCGATGGCTTCTTCAGCGGCAGGAGTAAGACTCGCATCAGAGTGCAAGAAAACTTGGACAAGTTGACCAACGAGCCTAAAAACTGCTTCACTTGCATGGAACTCAAAACACTCAGTATATGTTGAATTGCGAGAATAACTGATCCACTTTCCTTCGTCGATTTCTGCAAATCCTTGACAAGAGTCTTGTGCAATCGCCGGAACGCGTCCATCTTCTGATTCGAGGGCACGGGTTCGATGAAGACCCGATTAATTAAATGCGGCACGTCCGTTTTCACCGAGCACTGAATCACTGACTGCTTCTGAACCATTGCACTCGGAGGTAGAGCCTCCACCAGTTTACCCACGGCGACTGGATTCTCTTCGGGAAGTTCCGGCACCTGGAGTTCCAAAACTTGCATAAATACTAGTCCACCAGTGGCTCCTCGCATGTGCAGAATGTTGACTAGCTGCGCCATATAGACCTTGTCCAAAACGACTTCATTCACCGAGGCCGGATCACTCTGGACAGTCTCGTCAAGATATTCCAACAGCCTCGTCATCACGGGAACGGGAATTCCAAAACTCTGGATGAAAAGGACCAGTTGTGTGGGATCGAGTCCCTCCAAAGCAGCATCCACTAACCGCGGAACATTGCTCCTGATCATTCTCAGTTTGAGCCAGTCGGGAATCAATAGAGCGGGTTCACCAGTGTCCAGAAGTCGTGCAGTCGGTGGAGGTTCATCCACCGGAAACCAGGTATTCAACAATTCCATAAATTTACCTTCATTATAGGAGGGAGTGTAAGCTAAAAGAATGATCATCGCATGCACGACGAGAATGTGCATCATGCACTCCCGGTTATTCCACTCAACCTTGATGAGATCCTGACTCTCGCACCAGGTGAAATCACGATCATCTTCTCCTCTCGGTTCTCTAGTTTTCTGCAGATAGTTCCAAAATATATCCATGAAAGCCTCAAGTGTCTGCCTCGATTGGGGAGTATCGTTGTCCGGTTGAGGGAGAATTGCAGCTAAAATTGTGCCACGTTCAACCACAAGTTGCGAGATCTCGTTCGCGAGATTAATCAAATCGGGCAGATCATCGTCCACGGTGTGTGCAGCGAGATAGAGAATATAAACCCGGACTAACTCTGGATTATTCTCGACTTGACAGGCTCCTCGTAAAGCAGTTGAAACCAGAGAACGAACGGTCTCAAAGTGAGGGATCGACGGAAGCTTTCGCAAAAGCCAGACTTCATTATCAGATCTGCCTTCCACTTCCATAGCTTCTTCCTCAAGAGGAATGGAATCAAGAACCATTTTCAAACCAGTGATTGCTTGAACGCGACTACCAGTTTGCTGGCTGCTCAATCTCCTCAGAAAATATTCAAGTACTTCGTAAGCATGCAGTTTGTCCTCTCCTGGATCGGTGAGCAAAGTTTGAAGATGAGCGAGAAGCTGCTGTTGTCTAGGCTGTTTTTCTGCAGTCTGGGTCGAAGTAGATAGAAGAAACTCGCAGAGACACTGAACGGGTAACTGACTTAATGATCCTTCGCTGCTTTGAACCAGATCCGCGAGCCACGGCATACTTTGAGAAGAACTTTGCTGCTGTCGTTGTATAATGTCGAGGAGGAAGTCTGGCCTTCTTGATCGACAAAGTAGATGACCGAGGCGATGGGACGTATTCAGAGATTGAATCTGTTCCAAAATGATGGGCGGGGGCTTTCTGGCAATGCCTTTGGGATCCATCGTTATAACTTGAGAGAGAAGCAAACTGTTTTGCTCAGATATCTGCCATTTGGTTGATGCCGCTGCCAAGTGCGTCTCATACTCAAGAATCTCGTGTTTTTCGAGAGCTTCCACCTGGAGTTCCTTGGAGCGCTCTTGCTCCATGATTTCCGGAAGAGCCATTGTCGGCGGTGGATAGGAGAAGTGATTAGTGATACACATTTCCATCAAGGTCCGGAGAATTGGATATCCATTCCAGGCTTCGGCCCCAATTGTGGTGGGATTGTGAGCTGCTAGAATCAGTAGAATTGTCCAGCCCTTCCAGTAGAGATTTGATATAGCGAGGGTTGGCGGATGATAGCCAACTGGAATATTGATTGACTCGGGTGCCTGATAGGTACAGTGATTGAAAATTAAATCGATAATATTGATATTATCAGCCTGCAAAGTGGGAAGACTTTCTGTCGAATTACCGGCTGCTCTACGAATCAACTGATCAACCAACTCTAACGTCTCAATATGCGTGATTCCACTTTCTTTTGATAGACCAACCCAGAGAAGTTTCATGAGCGTGCACTGGAGTAACGGAATCTCAGAAACGAGTCTCATATAGAATATCCTATCCTGCTCTGGAGGCCAGTTGTCCAGTTTATAATACTGATCAGAGGGTTCTAACAGCAGAATCTTTTGAAGTGCATGCAGCAAGTTTTCTTTTCCAATTCCGTACAATTTGGGTGCTGTTGTTTGCAGCCAAAGTACAGTTTCATGCTGAATCGTGGCGACGAGTTTCTGAAACTGATGTAAAATCGCCACATCCTTCTTATCGCCACGTTGAACCTGGACAGCCACTTCTTTCACCTGAGGACTGATTCCCAGGAACATGCAGAGACTAAGCAAATCCATAATCGACGTAAAAACCCGATCCTTAAATTCAAAAGTTCGCAACTGTTGCGCCAAATCCTGTCTCTCAGTCATCAGTGTTTTCGCAAAAGTAATCAGATTCAAATCCTGGCGACAAACACGGATTATTTCTCTCAGCAGTGTTCGCAGCGGCCGCAAAAAATCCTCCCGATTCATTAACAAATCTTGGAATATTTCAGCAAGTAATTTCGCTGACACGTCAGGTGTCGACTGAAACATAACGCCGAGCACAGGCATATTATTGGGATTCCTCGAAGTCGAGAGTTCATTATAAATCGTGTGTTTCAGTATTGTCGACAAGTTTTCTGGATGCAAACCAATCAACTCTTTGACACCATTTAAATAGAGATTAATCACACTTTTGCTTTTCAATCGCATCTTCACCAGCTGACCGATCACTTCCACGTCTCGTTGTGTGTGAGACGTGCAATTGTAGCAGACGTAGACCAAAAGTTCTTGAGCTGGTTTTGAGATTTTTGGATTGTGCATCCACATTTCGAGCCTCGAAACGACAATATTTCGAATTTCAACGAAGCCGCAAGTGGTGGAAAGGAGTCTCAGAAAATTCCTTGTTATTGAATCCGGTTGTCGACGATTTAATTGCTCTTTCACGACCTCCAGGACAATTTGTTCGATATTGTCGAGGCAATGAGCGTATCTGGGACCGACTGCAAACTCGGTTTTATCTCCCCCTGGAAGCTGAAGGGATGAAGCTCCCGTTTCGTCTTCTTCCATCGTCGTGGGACTGTGACTGTCTCGTGGCGTTAATAAATTCAACTCAAACTGTAAGGCGCTCTTTGGTGGAATTCTGGTATTGAAGCCGGTTAAAATGTTTTCGACGAAGCCTTTGCACTCTTCATTGTCCACCCAAACTCGATCCCCGAGGGCATCTTCGATGTAAAGCTGTAAAAATTGTGTTTTGACCAATTTTTTTTTTCATTTTTCACGATAAAAAATCGAGTTCTTTAGAAAACAGTTGACTTTTGAAACCGAAAAGATCAATTTTGAACAAAAAAGTCTATTTTCAATCAAGAATTATCAACCTAAAAATAGAAGAATTTTCAATTGAATAGTCGAATTTTCAAACAAAAAAGATTAAACTTCAATCAAAAAATAGTTGTATTTCTAAGCAAACAGTTTAATCTTGACGCCAAAAACACGAATTTTAAGGATGAAATTCAATTATCAATTCAGAACTTTTTTAGCAAGAAAGAATGATTTTTTAACAAGAAGCAAGATGTTTTTTTAACATCTTAACTTCATCCAAAAATAGTTGCATTTTCAACCAAATAATTTAATATTCAAGAAAAAAAAATAAAAGTTGAATTTATGATCAAATATTAAATTTATAACCAAATAGTTAAATTTGTAGGGTGTCTATTTAAATTAAAAAAAAATCAAGCTGAGTGCTTCTTGTATAAGCTCCCTGAATTTTGCAATATTTTTTCAGCGTTCCTGACTTTACCCCATCAATAAAATTCCCTGACTTTTACAGAATTTCACAGAATATAACTAAATATTCAAATTTTTTTTAATATTTCGCAAAGATTTTTTAAGAATTCACAATGATTTTATAAGGATTTCACAAAAATTTAGAGTATTTCCCAAAGATTTCAAAGATTGTACAAAGATTTCCCAAAGATTTCATAAATATTTCACAAGGATTTCAAATATTTTGCAAATATTTTTAAAGAATATACATAGATTTCACCAAAGTTTGACAAAAATATTAATGATCTTCCAAATTTTTCAAATACTGTGCAAAGATTTCAAATAAAAATCAAAGTTTACACAAAGATTTTAAGAATTTCCAAAAAGTTTCGGATAGATTTACAAGTCTTCACAAAGACTTTAATGTTTACCCAAAAATTTCACAAAAATTTCAAATATTTCGCAAAGATTGCGGATAGATTAGAAATATTTCACAAAGAAGAAAGAGTTGAAAGTTTTCCACAGGGTGCCCGTTTTAATCAAAGAAAAATATTCCCGGTTTTTTCTCGATTCGCAAACATTTTCACAGTCAATGAAATTTAAAAAAAAAACTAAGAATAAATCTTAAAATTGTTCCATTCGAAGAAATAAAAACTGAACTGCAAATAAGAGTACTCAAAGTGAAACTCTTGAATTTTAAACTTTGAATTTTAAATTCAATTTTTGAATTTTAAATTTAAATCCGGAATTTTAATTCTTTTCGAAAAATTCCCTGTTCAAATCCAGAATTTTAATTCTTTTCTAAAATTCTCAATTTCAACTAATTGTAAGAATTATAATTTTTTTTGTAAAATTCCCTATTCTAATTCGAAATGAAAATTTTTCGAAAATACCTCGTTTCAACACAGAGCAATAATTTTATTGGAAAAATTCAATTTTCCATTAAGAATTGTTATTCCCCTAGATAAATTCCAGTTCCAACTCAGAATTGCTTAAAAATTGAAAATTCCTTGTTCAAACCCTGAATTTGAATACTTTTGGAAAATTTTCTGATTCAGCTAAGAATTGGACATTTTTGTAAAGTTCCCTGTTCCAGCTCGAAATTTATTTAAATCTTAACATTCTCTGTTCCAAGAAAAATTATAATTCTTTTGTATAATTATCAGTTTAAACTCAGAATTGGTTAAAATTTTAAAATTCCCGGTTCCAAGTCGGATCTATTATTATTCTGGATAAATTCCAGTTCCAATTATAAATTTGTAAAAGACTGAAAATTTCATGTTCAAATTAAAAGTTAAATTATTTTTATTTTGAATAGTTTAAAAATCCTTAAAATGCTTCGAAATTTTATTTTAAGATCTTGAAAGATCTACACGATGTTTAAATTTTTTCAAACTTAAAAATATTACTAAAAGTTTCACATATCTTCTAAATATCTTTTAAAATTATTCGAATTTCAAATAGTGTTTCCAAATAAAAAGTCATTTTAAATTTTCCTAGCCAACTTAAAAAATTGTATTATTCTTTTAAAGCCTGTTAAAATTCTTAAAAAGCTTCTAAATTATGTGTACGAATCCTGCCAAAATCTACATTTTGTTTTAAATTAGACCGTGGGCTATTTGCACCGAAATTTTGATACGAATAGCCGAAACTTAATCGAATTTTTTTGATGAATAATAGTAATAGTAATAGTTTTGAATATTTAATTTACAATTACTGCTTTTAAATAAACTGTCAGATATTTCTAAATATTGAGTAATTTTTCTTTTTCTTCATTGAAAATTTTCCAATCGCATGGTTTAAAAATTAAATATTTTAGACTGTAATTTAATAAAAGCCTTTAATTATGAATATATTATTTTCAAGTCATTTTAAAATTAAAAATAATTTTACTAAGTTTCTGTAAAGCGTTTACATTTGTGTAAGTAACAGTTTAATTTTTAACGTTAAAATCTGGAAATTCTGAAATTGTGAACTGATGCGCAATAATTGTGTACTACCAATTATTCTTTATTTTTAAAATCTTAGAGTAAAATTTAAAGTTGAAAATGATTAATTAATTTATATTCGCAGTTGATCAAATTAAAATGTTCGCACACATTCTTCCCGATCAATAAAGTTTAAAAAATCGAACTCTATTCTAAACAGTAAAAGTACAAGTAATAAAAAATAAAGAACAAATTAAAGTATTAAAAGTGGAACTCTTGGATTGTAAAATTGAAGTTTATGAGTTTTTCAATTCCTAAATAATAATAGCTTCAAGTTTAATGAATTCAAACTGCAAAATTCAGAATTTTGAACATTCCTGAATGATAGATTTAAAAAATTTAGATTAAGTTCCGAAAATTTAAATCCACTTTAACATTTTCAAAATTATATTATTAAGTTATTTTAGGCTATAAAAATTAAAAAATTAAAATTTTTTTAACGTAAAAGTTCTTGAATTAGCAGTTAAGTTATTTTCATTCTAAATAGTTTAAGCATCCTTGAAAAGCTTTCAAAATCTTGAGAAAAAGATAGAAGTTATTTTTAATTTTTTCAAATTTAAAATTGTGTTTGAAATTTTTCAGAACTTCTAAATAACTTTTAAAATTAACTGAATTTGTCCTATAACTTTTAGGGAATGCTGCGAATTAAAAAAATTCCTTAAAATTCTGATTTTTAAATAACAATTAAATTGAATTAATTTTAGAAAAAGTTATAGTAATTTTAAGAGATATTTAGAAGTTTTAAAAGAATTCAAAATTAATTTAGAATTTGTAATGATTGAAATAATTCAAAAGAAGTGCGCTTACCGACAAAATTCGGTTATCCGTACCGAAATTTCGGTGCAAATACTCACAATCTAATTTAAAACGAAATGTAGATTTTTTCAGATTTCAAACCAAAAATTTACAAGCTTTTTAAGAATTGTGAAATGCTTAAAAAGAATAAAAACATTTTTTTTAATATTCCTAGCAAAATTGAAAATGAATTTTCATTTTGAACAATTATTTTAACAGAATATTTTAGAATATTTTAAGAGATTTACAACAATTTCAAAGAAGAGCCTGGAAGATTTTAAGGATTTTTTTAATTCGGAGGATTTTCTAAAAATTGCAGGAAAATTCTATTCATTTTAAAATAGGTTTAGTAGTTTTGAAAAAAAAATTCACAAACTTCGTTTAAATTACTTGATATGAGTTTAATTTTGTTAAATTAATATTAAATCTTTTCAAAACTTCTAAATATCACTTCAATTTACTCACGTTTTTTCTACAAATAATACGCGTTCCATTATTATTTATATATCAAAATTCAATAATTCGGCTTACAAATTAAAATTTTTTTAAATAGAACAATAAAAAAAGTAACGTTAAAAGTTTAAAAACTTTTCGAAATTTTAACAATTGAAAGCTTTCTATGTCAAAAAATTTAGTTTCAAATTGTTTACTTTTAAATATTTGGCTTCCATTTACTCGTCTTAAATTACAAGTCAAATATTGCTTAATATTAAATAATTATTCTTTTTCTTAATTAAAAAATTTCAAATTAAATGGATTAAAAATTGAATAATTTACACTGAAACAATATTTTTAATTTAATAAAAACCTTCAATTACGAATATACTATTATTAAGTTATTTTTAAGTTGAAAATAGTTCATAAAGTTTCAATCGCACATTTACATTTTTTAATGAATAAGACTTTCAAATTGAAGCAGTTACAATAAAATAAAACTGTTTTTTTATTTTTTAAATTTAAGCTCTACACGCTTTTAATTTTTAATTGTTTAAGTCTTCAAGGCTACACTTTAAAACTCTTTAAATTATAAATATAAATAAAAATATAAACATATATATTACGCAATTTAAACTGAATGATATCATTATTGAAAAAAATAACAATTCAACTAATTATTTTAGAAACTGTTGAAATCGAACTTGGACAGATTTTTCTTCTGAAAATTTGTTAAATCCCCGATCAGGAAATAAATTCACTGTCCACCCTGTAAAAGCTTCTAATTTTGAATTGTGTAAGTTTTTAAAATTGAATTTTCAAATTCTTTTAATTTAAATGTACACTTACAAATCTAAAATAAAAACTTTTTAAAGTGAAACATTTTCGAATTACTCATTCTAAACTAAATGATTTCATATTTGAAAAAGATGAGAATTTAACTAATTATAATAAAAAACGGATGAAATCAAAGTTGAATGTATTTTTTTTTCTAAAAATTTATAAAATTCCCAGTAAAAAAAATAAATTCACGATCATTTTCGGGTTTATCGATCCAGCGGCCATCCTGAATAAGAATTGATATTTTGGAAAGATATAAACGATCCAATAAAGTGAGGAATATTGAAATGGAGACGTACCTTGACGAATCCTTCGGGCCAATTTTTCTTGTCGTGGAAGCCCCTCATGAGCAAATTAGCAGCGAGAACAGGAACCAGCGGATTTCCTTTGCTCTTGAAATTGAGGCTCTGATCTCGCTTCAACAAGGAAGACAAAGCGTGTAGTATGCAGTCATTCGAAAAGATGGAAGGACGTATTTTTGCCAAATACATCAACCCCATATAGAGCAAAGTATCGGGCTTCCATCTTTGATTTTTCAAGATCTTTATTGCACCGCATATTACGCCAATGACTTTGTCACCCTCGTCGTTGTCATTGGCTTCCAGGACCATCGGAACTAAATCAGGAGGATCGCAATCAATTGCTACCACTTCCCATGCTTCTGCACTCGATGGTGGAACACGCTGATGTGTAGCGAGAGTCGACAATTTTGGCTTTTTTGCCGGTATCATAGACTGCAGAGATCCCGATGGTGCCTCCTTCTTTCGGTCTGAGACTGTTCAAAAAATAAAAGGATTTTCGTGATAATCAAAAGGTTCACTATCGCAAAATGGGGCTAAGCGGCTTGTATTTTTCATTTCTCGGCCACCTAAGAGTTTACTAAATAGATTTAAAAGTTTACGAAAAACAGTTTTAAAGATTTAAAAGTTTACTAAAAAAATGTTTAGTAAAAAAAGCCTTTTTTGTTTAAAATTATTTTTTTAACCGAAAATATAACTTTTCCATTTTCTTAAGTTAGTTAATAAAAAAAAATCATTTGAAAAATTGAATTATCAAATTTTAACCAGTTCTGAGTTTAAACTGGTAATTATACAAAAGAATTATAATCTTTCTTGGAGAGATATAAATTGAAAATAAATTAAATTGACCAAAAAAGAGAAAAGATGGAAAGATTATATTATTATAAAGTTAATCCACAAGTTCTAAAGTTCTAAGTTTTGAACCTTAATTTTTTTACATAGAAAACTTCTAAAAATGTAGTTTAATTAAAATCTTTTCAAATATTTAAAAAAAATTTAATTATTAAATAAACTATAATACAAAATAAAGCTATTTCTCGATTCAAAATATAGTTACAACAGAGTTATAATCACTTTCTAATAATCTTGGTCAAGTTTAATATATTAAAAATAAAAAATTAATTTAAATCTTTGTAACAGAAAATTCAACTATTTTTTTAATTTATCCTTTAAATTTAAAAATACATCTGTTTTAGTAGAAATATAATTTTTTAAATCAACTTAATAAAAATTCACCTTTTTAAACAAATTTTTGAAAATTAAAAATTTATATATTTTAAGAGAAATTTTATCTTTAAATTAAATTAAATTAATTTTAAAGCTAATACCTAAATTTTCTACTATAAAATATTAATTTTCAACAACAAAAATTAGATTTTCAAGAAAACAGTTCAATCTTCAACACAACTGATGAATTTTCAACTAAAATAATGAATCTTCAACTAAAATAGTTGAATTTTTAACAACAACAAATTAATTTTCACTAAAAAGATAGATTGTCAACGAAAACATAAATATTTACATTTTGAATTAAAAAAATTCATGTTTAATCAAACAGATAAATTTTTATCTAAAATTATGGAATATTCAATTGGAATAAGTTATGCTTTTAGTTAAAAAATTACTTTCCTAAAAAAAATACTTTCAACAAAAATTGAATTTTAAACCATAAAGATGAAATTTCAACTAAAAATATGAATATTTAACTAGAATAATTGAATTGATCACCAAGACAGATGAATTTTCAACAAATAATGTAATATTTGGTATTTCAACTAAAACAGATTTTAAATTTAAACCAAAAATAGTTGAATTCTACCAAAAAGGACCAATTTTCAATAAAATAATTAAATCCCTAAGCATAAAACAATAATTTTGAACCAAACAATTCTGATTTTTAAACAAAAAATATGCACAAAATAAATGAATTTTCAGTTTAAAAAAAAATGAATTCTAAGAAAAATGATTTTTCAACCAAAAGGACAAATTTTTCAACCATGGAAATAAATTAATAACGAAGAAGATGAAGCTTATACAAATAAAATTACTTTTCTGCCAAAAAAGACGATTTTTCAAACAAAAATAGTTGAACTTTCAACCAGATATTTGTCTTTTCAAAGGAATTTGCAAAAAAAGATTTAAATTTTCAATCAAGAGATTAATATTATATTATATTAATATTATACCAAGGAGATTAATATTGAATTTTTTCGACTTTTCGAAACAATAATTAAATTTTAAACCAAAAGGAGATAAATATTCCACCAAAAAAGATGAATTTTCAACAAAATAGCTAAATTTTTAACAAAAAAAAAGGAAAAATTCTGGAATTCCCTGGAGAAAAAACAATCGCTAATACTACAATTTGTTATTCAGAGGAGATAATTAATTATAAAAAAAATGAAGTTATACGTGAGCCGGTTGCCCCAAGACACGCCGCTTAGCCCCTTTTTACGATATATCATGTCCCTGGAATATTATACATACGCTGGAGAAATAATTTTCTTAATTAGAGATTACAATTTTTTATGGAAGGGGTCCTTCACTCATGTACGTAATTTCTGGAATTTCGCAAAAACTTTCTCCTGAATATTAACTTTTTAATTATAAATTTTATTATTTGCTTGAAAATTTAAAAAAAATTCTTAAAAAGAAGTCCTTTTGGTTACAAATTTAACTGTGTTGTTTAAAAGTCTTTTTTTGTGTTAAAAATGCCACTCTTTTCGTAGAACATTAAACTTTTGTTTAAAATTAATATTTTGTTGCTGAAAAGTCAATTGAAATCGCTTTTCGATTTCTATTTTTTCTGAAAATTTGTCTTTTTGATTTCAAAATTCACCTGTTTTAGTAGAATTTTCATTTTGCTTGGACAAGAATGCAGCTATTTGTTTGAAAATTTAACAATCTCCTTAAGAAGTCATACTTTTTGGTTAAAAATTCGACTATGTTTCAACAAATTAAATTATTTCTTGCAATTTTTGTTTTGCAGTTGGAAAGTGAACTGGAATCTTCTTTGGATGAAAATGTGGTCAAAATTTTGTTTTAGTTTATTATTTCGGTATCGAAAAGTAACTGAAATCTTTTCTTTCCAATTTAAAAAAATTTTATATTCAGATATTTTAAGAGAAATTTTAACTTTAGTGGATAAAAAAAATGTTTCATTGACAATTGAATTGTTTTGTTGAAAATTTAACTGTTTCATAGTAAATTTACTTTTTGTTTAAAATTATATTTTGGTATTGAAAAATAAACTGTATCTTTTCCGTGTGAAAGTTCAACTTAAAAAAAAATGGAAAATGTATTTTATTAAAAATTAATCTGTTTTAGAGCAAATGTAATCTTTCTTCGATAAAATTAAAAATGCAAATATTTGGTAGAGAATTCAACTATTTTGTTATATTTTCATCAATAATTTTGGTAAAGTCATTTTTTTGTTAAAAATTCGTCTTTTTGGGTTAAAAATTCAATTTTTTTGTCAGAACCTTATTTTTGTTTAAACATTCATATTTTTATCGTGAAAAGTCAATTTAAATATTTTTTAACAGAAAAATTTCAAATTAATCCTTTAAATTTAAAAATTTATCTGTTTTAGTAGAAAAATAATTTTTCAAATGAAAATGCAACTTTGTACTTAAAAATTATTCTTTTTTGTTTGAGTGTTCAAGTGTTTTGTTTGAAGACTTTCGTGGATTCGATTTAAGATCTCTTTTTTTTTCTTAATGATTTATATTTTTATTTGAAAATTTATCTCTTTGGTTGAAAGTTTAACTGTTTTGTTAAGAATTACTCTTTTTTAATTGATTATTCAACTATTTGGGTAAAAGTTAACTATTTTGTTAAAACTTAAATTTTTAATTTTTTAAACTGAAAATATAACTTTTCTTTTTTCTTAAGTTGATCTTTTTTATTGGAAAATGCTCCTTTTTTAGTAAAAAAAAATGGTCTTGGTTTAAAATTTAATTCTTGTTGGGTAAAAATGCATCAGTTTTGTGGAAAATTAATTTTTTTGTTGAAAGGTCATATTTTGGTTTGAATAATCAATTTTTGTAGAGAAAATTCGTATTTTAGCTTTAAGGCTCAGCAATTTAGACAAACTTTTATTTCTTTCTTGCGTCAAAAATCTTTATTTTGTTTAAAATTCGTATTTTTCGTTAAAACTTCTTTTCTGTATAAATTTCATCTTTTGGATTGAAATATTCAGAATTAATCGCAGAATTACAAAATAAAGCTTTTTGTCTCGATTCCAAATATAGTTACCGAATTATAATCACTTTCTGAATGTCCCCGAGTTTTTATGCCATTCGATAACACAACCTTTTTCATTAATTTTATGGCTTAAGAGTTCAGTTTCCACATTTAAATTGATAAGTAATTGATGATTATTGAAAACAATTCAAGACGGGACCACAATTCAGAAAAATCATAGTTTGTCAGAGACTTTATGAAGAAAATAATAATAAAAAAATGTTCTTCTTACCTGTAAAACACTTGATTGATAGGTTGATCCAGACTAAAAATATTCTTTAAAATAATGTAATTTTTCTTGCGTAACATTGTCATCCGAACGACAGAAGTTATTTGCAAAGAATGAAGTTACTGTCCAAACAAAAAATAATCGATGTTCCCCTTATTTTTTCGTTTAAAAATAATTATAAATAAATTAAAAATAATTTTTTGTTTTTATTATAATGTTTTGTAACATGAAAATAATTACAAATCATACAATTTTAATAAATAAACGAAACATTTGGAATAAAGTTTTAGTACAATCGATTACATAATAAACATCCAATATAAAAAACGATAAAAATAAGTATTGAAAGCATAATAAAAACATTGTGTTTAATAAAAAAATATATCTGGTATAAAAAATAAGGGACGCGAAAAAATCAAATAAATAAGAATTTTATTCGGATAATTGAGTGTTTAATTAACTGCATTATAAAAATAATAATAATAATTAAATTATAATTTTCATAGCTGAAGCCTCGAGAAGCTGATCTGAAATTGCTATTTTGATTTACAAAATATCGTAAACATTTTATGGGAAAAGATTATCATTAAATATAAAAAATATAATTATGAAATAAAAGCGTACTTCTTCGACTTATTTTAAACAATATCAGGGTGTCTACCCGATTTTCCCTCGTTTTTTCATGATGATTCTTAATTTTTGCCGGTTAATTAAAAATATTTTAAAGATTTCGAACTATGCACAGGGAATTTGGAAAAAATTATAATTTTTAATTTGAAAAAAGATTCTTTTTAAAAATTCCCTGCTTATAAATCAGGATTGAAATTATTTTTTTAAATTCCTATTACATGTAAAAAATGTTTATTCCAAGTTAAACAATAATTCTTTATGAAAATTCCAATTACCCAAATTCCGGTTTTAAAGTGAAAATTATAATTCTTTAGGGAAATTCTCTCTTCCAAATCAAAATTATATTTATTTACCATTATTTTTATTATATATTGTATTAATTCATTGAAATTAAAAAATTCAAGCTCTTACAGCTTTTTCTTTTCTTTTAAAATATTTTTAAAACTTCTATAAAATCATTTTTTGAAAATTCAACGCTTTTTCGAAATTCAAGATTTTTTAAAAAGGAAAATCAAGTAATTTTTTATTATGTTAAACCCTTTCAAAATCCTGAAAAAAAGTTTCAAAATTTGATTTCAAAACCTGCCAAAAACTACAAACTGTATCTGAAATAATTAGAAACAATTTTGGAAATATTTTCAAATATTTTTATACACTTTTTTAAATTAATGTTTCAAAAAAAAAAAATAATTTTCAATTTTCCTGTATCCTAAGAGTTTTTTTTTCATTCTGCTGAAAGAGTTCACAAATCTTTTTAAAAAAATTTGTTTTTTTTGTCCGTAATCTGCAAAAATGACAATTTTTCAATTATCACATTTAAATACGTAACGTTAAAAGCATAAATTTAGCTTTCTGAAATTTCAAATATTTTGAGAAATATTTAACAATAGTTTTATTTCTGTGATTTAAATGTGGAATGTTTCAATAGAATTTGAAATATAATAAAATCGTTTAATCATGAATCTATTAATTTTATTTTAAGTTCCATTTTAAAGTTGAAATCTGTAAATATTTTTATTTACACCGGAATAAGAAAAATGTAGAATCAATTATTGTCAAATTTGTATTACTTAAAGGACAATCCAATTTTAAAAATCAATAAATAATTATTAATTAAAGTTGATCTACTAAAAATGTTTTTTATCACAAACTTTCAATTTAAAAGACGTGAAATTTATTAATAAATATTCAAAACTGATTAAAATTATTTTAATTAAAAGTGTACTCTTAAAAATTCAGACCTAAAGTCCGAAATTTAATTGTTTTAAATTTGTAAATAATTTCTCAAAAAAGATCATATCATCATGTGATGTAATATTTTAAGTAACTGGAAATATTTTTCTTCTTCAAAATTGTAAAATTTCCGGTGAAAAAATAAATTCACTGTCATTTCCCAGTGTTTCCAGGTAATTTTCCGAATTTTCAGTCAGATGGACACCCTGAATACGGGTTGAAACAATTTTTTTATGTTGATCTGAAATACTTTTTTTCCATTCCATTAAAAAAATGTATAATTAATAAATCTTACCCGAACTGGAACTGCTAGGACCGGATTTTCCATGAATAACGCCAGGCCTTTTGGAATCAGTACTGTCACTGCGACTGCTTTTCGATCCGAGTGCAAACAAATCTGAAGGATGATGAGCAATTTTGCTTTTTGCACCTCGACCTGTGCCAGTTTTCCCTCGCTCCATTTTCGTCTTTGGTTTTTCTCAATTTCTTCGAAAACTCATCTACCGAAATTATTTTTGTTTAATTAATTTCACAATAAAAACAATTACTATCTGAATTTTATAGCAAGGATAGTGTTCTTAAGAGTTTAAGTGCTCGGAGAAATTCTCACGAGCTTGAGAATATGCTCGACTTTTATGTGCTTTGAGAATTAAAAGAGCATTTTGAATTAGGATTCAAAAAATTCTAGAAGGGTGCTTAACTTAAATGGTAAAAGAAGTAATACAAAATATATTATTCGCATTAAGAAGATTAATAATAATTTATGAACAAAATTTGTTTCTCAATTAATTTTAAATTCTTCTTAGTTGAATTTTTAAATCAAAAAGATAAATTTTGAACCCCAAAATGAATTCTTCAATAAAATGATGAATTTTTAACGAAATAGTTAACTTTTCAGCCCAAAAGATTATTTTTCCAACAAAAAAGACTCATTTTCAACAAAATACATGAATTTTCAAAAAAGAAGGTTTCAACAAAAATTAAAATAGATCAAATGCTAGAAAAATAAATGTACAACCAGAAATTTTTTTTAACCAATTAATTTTTTTTCATCCAAAAAATGATTTTTAAACCGAAATTAGAAGAATTAGATTTTCAGTTAAAAGAATCAATTTTCAACCCAAAACGATATATTATAAACTAACAGTATACTAGTTCAATATGCAGTTACAAAAGTAAATTGAAAAAACGGGTTTTCAGCAAAATCAATTTAATTTCAACTAAAAATATAAATTTTCTAACAAAAATGGAATAGTTCCTTCAGTTCAAATATTTAATTTTCAACTAAAAAGACAAGAGTTTTCAGCCATAGGAATTAATTTCTAATCACAGTGATGAATTTTCAACCAAAAACATGCATTTTTTCACTAAATAGTCAGTTGAATTTTCAACCCAAAAGGTTAAATTTATACAAAAAATACTCATTTTCAACAAAATACATGAATTTTTATCTAAAAAAATTGTAACCAAAACTAGAATAGTTGAAATGTTAGAAAAATAAATGTTCAACTAAAACAAAACAAAAAAAAAACGAATTTTCAACCAATCAATTTATTGTTCATTCCAAAAATAATTTGTGAACAAAAATTATAAGCATTAAATTGCAAGTTAAAACAATGAATTTTCAAAAAAAAAAAAAAATTATCAACAAAGTAATTCAATTTTAAACCCAAAAGATGAATTTTCTACCAAAAAGATACAGTTTTACAAAAATATATAAATTTTCTACTAAAAAAGATCAATTTTTAAAATAAAACTAAAATATTTCAATTTCCAATTAAAAAAGTAAATTAAAAAAAAAACAAGTTTTCAGCAAAATCTATTTATTTTCATTCAAAAATATACATTTTCAAGCAAAAATGGAATAGTTAGATCTTCATTTAATAAAAAAAATATATTTTTTAACTAAAAAGAAACGAAATTTGTAGCCCAAGAAATTAATTTTTAAACACTGATTAATTTATGATCAAATAGTGGAATTTTCAACCACAAAAAGTCGTTTTCTACACACAAAAAAACAGTTAACTAATTTTTTTTTTCAACCAAATAAATGAATTCTTAACAAAAAATAGAATAATTAAATTTTCTACCAAGCATAATATTTTTTAACGAAAAAGATTGCATTTCTGCCAAAAAAGGTAAATTTTCGACTAATAGGATTAGATAAATTTTCAATAAAAAAAAAAACAACAAATTTTCTACAAAACAGTTAACTTTTCAACCAAAGAACTTAATTTTTAACTTAATTTTTTTAAGCTTCAACTAATCTAAAACAGATAAATTTTTAACTAAAAATAGATACTGAAATAAACTTAATTTTCAATAAAATAAAATTAAATTTTCAACGAAGTAGCATGATTTTCAACCAAGAAGATTACATTTCTATAAAAAAAGATACATTTTCGAAAAAAAAATGGAAGAGTTACATTTTTAGTTAAACCAATTATTTTTTAAATTTGAAAATACTAATTTTTAACCTAAAAGATGAATTTTTAAGCAATAAGATCATTTTCTGCCAAAATAGGCAATAAAATAGACGAATTTTAAACCAAATATTTGAATATTCAACTTCAGATAAAGTTTGAACCCAACTGATGAATCATCAAGCAAATAAATGAATTTTTAACTAAGTAGTTCCGCTTCCAACTAAGTAGTTGAATTTTCAATAAAAAAGGACGAATTCTCAACGAAACACGTAAAATTTAATATTAAAACCAAAAATGATTTTAATGGTATACCAAAAATAGTTTATTTCAACGGAAAAAGATAAATGTAAAAAAAAAGATGATTTTGTAACGAAAAAGAACAATTTTCAACCAAAAAAGAGGATTTTTCAACAAAATATTAGAATATTTAAAACGAAGAGACAAATTCTGTAACAAAAATATAATAGAATACTTTTCAATGACAAATAATACAATTTTAGATCCAAACAGACGAATTTTCAACAAAACATTTGAATTTTTGACCAAAATAGATGAATTGTGAACCAAAAATATAATAGTAGACTTTTCAATTGAATATAATTAAAATTTAAACAAAAAAGATTAATTTTCAATGGAAAAAATTAATTTTTAACGAAATAGTTGGTTTTTCAAACAAAATACTAATATTTTTAAGAAAGAGAGATAACTTTAGGAACAAAAATATATTAATAGTCTTTTCAATAAAAAAATACAATTAACTTGCAACCAAAAAACATTAATTTTCAATTAGAAAAGATTAATTTTCAAAGAAAAAATACGGATTTTCAACAAAAAAAAGAGGATTTTTCAAACCAAATAGATCAATTTTGAAGAAAATTATACAATTTTCAAACAAATATTAGAAGTTTTAAAAAGAAGAGACAAATTCTGAACCAAAAATATAATAGATATTTCTGTTAAAAAAAATAACTTTCGATAAAAAATACTTGAATTTTATTAATTCAGTGCGCATTCAAGATAAGAAACGAGAAAACGCGGCATTTTCTTAAAAACAGTGAAAAAAGATGAATTCTTTATAAAAGAGGTACATACGGGAAAGAGTGTGGTCTAATATTTGTTTATAAATAAAAGGTTGATACTAACCTATTTAACATATTATCATGTCGAATGTTTTGAATATCAAGATCCAGTGTTCTTTTCCATATTCCGAACCTTTCTGGATGTGACTAAATAAAAAATCCCTCATATTATTTATTTACTATCCATGTTTTCAAAGTAAAACTCGTCGAATCTTGCCAACAAAAATTCGTATTGACACACACACAATTATACCACGAATCCTAACCTATAAAACCAGGTTTAGCGTCATATTTCTGTCGTTTCCAAAATGGAGAGGAAATTAAATACATAAATAGTTAAAATTCGGGGTTATGAAACGCTTGATACGTTTTATAGCTATAAATCTATAAAATTATACAAAATAAATAAATAAATGTTTCCTGTCGAACCGCACATTACTTCAGAAAACAAACAGTAAAGTCCGCGAGATGGCACCTGAGTCGCCATTTTTTCCCGCACTCTTTCAAATTTTGAAAAATGATTATACCCTCTGGTTGAAAATTGAACTATTTTGTTGATTTTTTTGTTGTATAAAATGGTATTATTTGGTCGTTAATTTAACTTGGTCAAAAATTCAAGTACTTGGTTGAAATTCGAACGAGTTTTTTTTAAAAAATCAGTTTATCAGATGAAAATTTAACTGTATTTGTAAAATTCCATTTTTTGTTGAAAACTGATCTTTTTTAGTTTCAAAAGTGAAACATTTCTTTCAAAATTCAAGTGTTTTCTTAAAAACTGGTCTCCTTTGTTGAAAAAATTATTATCCTTTATTGAAAATCATGCATAATTTTAGTTAAGAATAAAAAAATATATAAATAATAAAAAAATATCTCTTTGGTTGCAAATTGAACTATTTCGTTAAACAAATTTTTATTTTTTGCTTGAAAATTTATCTTTTGAAACTGAAAATTTTAATATTTCAGTTGAATATTGATCATTTTAGTTTAAGATTCACGATTGTAAATTAATTTTTTTACAATTCAACTATTTTTTTGAAAATTAATGTAATTTGTTACAAGCTTATCTTTTTTGATAAAAACTTAATCTTCTTGTTTAAAAATTGATTTTTTTTTACTTGAAAATCCAAATATTTCGTTAAAAATTAAATAATTTCTTACCAATTTATTTTTTGATTCAAGATAATTATTATAGTTTGAAAATTCGACTCTTAGATTGAAAACTTTACTTTTTTGTTAGAAAATAATAGTTTTTTGCTGCCAATTTATTTTCTAAGTGAAAATTAAGCTATTCTATTTTAACTTTTTGGTGATGAATTTAACCATTTTTCAAACATTTATTTTCAATTGTAAAAAATTATTGTTCTATTATTGGTTTTTTGGATACAAATTTATTTGTATTTAATTAAAAATATAATTATTCCGTTATTTTGTTTAAAAATCGTTGCTTTTTGGTTAAAAGTTGATATTTTAACATCAAAATTGAACTATTCCAGTTGAAGATTAATTTTTTTAGTTCGAATTTCCCCTTTTTGGTAAAATTGTAACCATTTTTTTGCAAATTTATTTTATTTTGTAAAAAATAATTGTTCTAGCTTCAAAATTCATTTATTTTAATTTATCTATTTCACTTTTTATTGTAAATTAATATTTTCACTTAAATTTTTACTCAAACATAAAAATATGTTGTCGTAAACTTATCTCTTTGGTTAAAAGATAAAGTTTTTTTTTAAATTAATGCTTTTTGGTTAAAAAGCAATATTTCAATAAATAACTTTAACTGAACCAGTTGGAAGATTTCTCATTTTAGTTAAAAGTTCAAGTTCTTAATAAATAATTTAACAATTTGTTTGAACCTTTATTTTCTTTTGTAAAAATTTATTGTTCTAGCCTAAGAATTCTTTTTTTTTTAAATTTATTTATTTTACATTTAATTGCAAACTTATCTTTTTTATCTGAAATTCAAGTATTTGTGTATATATTCGGTTTTGAGATACAAATTTAATTGTATTTAATTAAAAATATAATTATTCCATTTTTGTTTAAAAAATTAAAATGTAGTTTTTTACTTGGACATTAAACTATTTACTTAAAAATTCACCAATTTTGTTGAAAATTGTTCTAATTGTTAAAAATTTTTTCTTTTCTGGTTGAGAATTAATTTTGGTATAAAAATTCAACTTAGTCGAAATCAATAAGTATTTTGTTGAAAATAAATTCTTTTCTCGCTGAAAATGAATTTTTGGGTTGAAAATTCAACTTACTATAAAATTTAGCTAACTGGTTTGGAAATGAAACTACTTTGTTCAAAATGCATTGTATTAGTTGAAGATAATTAAACTAATGAATTTTTTTTTTTTAATTAAATTTTTATGTTTGTAAAATTTATCTTTTTTATTCGAAAATTCAAGTACTTCGTTGAAAATTCATGTACATTGTTAAAAATACATTTTTGAAAATTCACTACACATGTGTAGTGAAAATTTTTTGAAAATTATTTATTTTTTGGGAGAAAATTCTTAATTTTTGAATTAAAATGGTTTAAAAATTAATTTTTGGGTTGAAAATTCATTTTTGAAAATTCACTACACGTGTGTAGTGAACATTTTTTGAAAATTATTTCTTTACTGGTAGAAAATTCTTAATTTTTGAATTGAAATGGTTTGAAAATTAATTTTTGAGTTAGAAATTCATTTTTGAAAATTCACTTCATGTGTGTAGTGAAAATTTTTTGAAAATTATTTCTTTTTTGGTAGAAA
>JAAAKG020133693.1:0-14088 GCA_010014905.2 Druon quercuslanigerum | reverse complement strand
AAAATTATAACGACTAAAAGTCATTAAAAAACCAATCGGCGGCAATCTGGAATTCCAGTGACAGATACGCAATTCAAAAGCCCTCGAAACCGATTCAAAAGAAGTAAATGGATTTTTGTTTCCCGGGTATGAATATAGCATGCATTGAAAATAGAAAGAGCTGACTTTTATTTAAAATGTTGTGAAACAAAACCTTTCGGCTTGATCGGAAAATGACAAAAACAGTCGAGGAGCGTTCTCAAACCAAACTATGAGAAATCAAGAATAATGATTTCATAGTTTGCTATGCGTCTCAGGTTTCTATCAACTTCAAATTGACAATAACAATTTCTAAAATACGTTTTCGAGAATATGATATTGACTATTTTTCTTATTCAAATTATTTTTCAAAAACTCAGTAACAAAATATAATTTTTTCATAGCGGAAATTCTTGAAATAGAAATTTATAATATTTCGTATTTAGAATACTACTTTTTTGTCTTTGTGTTTTAAATAAGTGTATGATAATATTAAACTTCGGTATTGCATTACGAATAAGTATAATAAAACCTCGATTTTCTCTATTTTGGAACGTTATTATACTAAATTTTAATTCAGCTTTTTAATTTATTCTAACAAAAGGTCTCTCAGTTCATTCTATCGCGCGCTTACTCATTTTGCTATCGATGCACATGGATCTTGTTTACAAAATTTCGTTCATGATGAATGAGTAGTGCTAAAGGAAAATTGAAACTTTTCGAGGAACTTTTATAAAAAAAATATTTAAAAAGGATTTAAAATTAAACTTTACTTATTTAAAAAACGGCTTGATATTTTTTTACATTTTCGTCGTTTATGACTGAGAAAGTATTATATTTGTCCGGAATTTGAAACCAGAGTTTTTCAACGGATCTCCACGTTTTGAGACACCCCGAATCCGAAAATCAAGTTTTTACGATAGCGTCTGTCTGTCCGTCCTTTCGTAAACACGATAACTCTCGAAAAAATGAATGGATCAAATCAATCTTTAGCACAATTTTTTTAGGCCCTAAAAGAAAGGAGAGTTTCGTTAACCAGCCAATTTAGATACAAATTCAAAAAGTTAGCGCATTTAAAGAAATTTTGAGACTACTTTTTTTTAAACTTAAGAAATCTATGTGCGGATATTAATAGTATTCAAAAAAGACGAACAATTTATCCTTAAGACTTTGTTCGATAAAAAGAAAATTCTCAGTTATAGCATTTTCAAAATTTTAAACATCAATCGAAAATCAAAATTTTAAGCCAGAAAACGTACGATATGAAAAAAAGTCTAGAAAAGAAAAATGTTGCTTTTTTAAACCCCTACAAGATTATCATAACAACTTTTTGAATTTTTTTGGAAAATCGAAAATTCAAATTTGGACTGCACAAAAATAATGAAAAATCAAAAGTTCCATTTTGTGGTCTAACAATGCAGGATACGAAAAAATATGAATGAAAAAAAATGTGATCCCAAAAAAGATCTACAAGTTCGTTAATAATCACTTCTTGAAAGGACGCGTGATTTTTGTTTTTTTCGTGAAAAATAACAGTGAAGATAAAAAAAATAAAACTGCGGAAAAATTACAAACGTTACGAAAAAATTATTTACTCGAAAAAGAGTTACAGATTTGTAATAATTTAATTAATTCTCATCCTTTCTAATTGAAAAATTATTAGAATTGCCCGAATTTTAACACCACAACATGAAAATTTTGAAACCAAACACAAATCCTATTCTTAGCATAACAAAGCGAGATAGATTAAAATGTCTGAAAAAAGGATTGTGGTTTTTTATTTATTTTAAGGTTGTTCAGAGAATATTCAATTACAAAATCTGTCAAAAATCGAGCGCGCAGTGCGAGTACCATGATGAGAATGTATACCTCAAAGCCCACAGAGCTTTGTGAAGCATAATCTTTAACTACACTTTATTCAGTAGAAAATTTAGAATATGAAGATCTGAAGATAAATACTGCGATCTAAAAGAGATCTTTTTGACAAAGTTGCATCCAAGCATTCGAAATGCAAAGAATAAATATCCTAATATCGAGTGTGGAGCGCGATACTCAACAGACGTGCACCCTAGGCGCGCTCAGACTTGTGAGCGCGCGTGTGGCGCGCCATGAGAATGTGCCCGCGCAGGGGGCAGATTTTTTTCTTTAAATGCTTTAAAAGTTTTTAAATTATTTGAAGGTAATAAACAATTACAAAATGTTATGTGCAAACATGCTTTCATAGACTTGGTGACAAAAAGCGATTTTCTGTAATACAGAAAACTCCATAAAACGCGTAATTTTTAATTTCTCCAATTATTTTACAATTCTTTTTTACTCAGTTTTCAATGCAAAGTAACAGTTCTGAACAAAATATTTTCAAATAAGTGAAACCAAGAATCCAATTTCACTTATTTAAGAATGGGCTTAATACTTTTGGTCTTTAAATAAACAAAACGTTTAAAAACGATTCAAAAGTAATAAATAATCTAGAAAATCAAATACAAGAATGCTTTGATAACCTCAATAGAATAATTTTATGCTATACAAATACTTCCATAGAGTTCACAGTTTTCAAAGTATCAAATTCTTTTATTATACTTTTTTATTTATGTCACTTTTAAATGTGTAATAACTTTTCCAAAACAAAAATTTAAAATATGTAAGACAAATAATTGAATGCCACTCATTTCACAATAACTTTTTTTTATAGATTTAAACCGTTTGAAAACTATATAAAACGGATAAAAAATAAACAGCCGTGCAATTAAAAAACATTTTAATAAACTTAAGAAAAAAAACACATTTTCTGCTATATAGAAACCTTTTTAAAATGCAGTTTTCGATTGATCTAACTAGATTCATAAAACTTTTTTACCTTGGATTTTAATTTAAAATCAAAATTCCAAATCAATAAATGAATTATGTATGCCCAGTGGGCACCAATTTTAGCGGCGTCTTTACGACATCGTTGCGACATCTTTAAAACAACTTTACGATGTCTTATGTCCATGTTGTTAAGGTGTCTTTTGGAAATCGTAAAAACGTCGTATGGTCTGACAATGTCTTTATAGTATCGTAAAGACGTCGCCAAATTGTGTGCCCACTGGGTAAGTTATAAAAGCGGATTTGCGATTCCGATTCTTCACTGACGATCTTAATAGAGCCTCACACAGGGTAGCCACATGTCAGGAAGTCAGGGAAATGTCAGAAAAAAAAAGTTTTTCAGGGAAGTCAAAGAAATGTCAGGGAAATGAAGTACCTGTCAGGGTAAATAGAAATTGATATAGAAATTGAATCTAAGCTTTAATTAATCTAATTGAAAATGGCTATCGATTTGGACAGTGATTCTGAAAGTTTCGACTCAACGGTCGTTAATGATAATAATAAGATACAAAAATCACCCATTCGCTACAAGTGCTGTAAAGGAAAAATGAGGCTCAACCTTCCTCAGAAACTAAAAAAGTTATAAAATCTAATATCAACCCCACTGAGATATCAGCAGGTGTCATCGCGGTTAGAAGCACTTCTGGTGGACGAATTATAATAAGCTGTAGTGATATTGCATAAAAAAAAGCTTCGTGAAGCTGCTGTGAAATTAGGAGATCAGTATGTTGTTAAAGAGCCCCGAAAGGTCTACCCTAACATTAAAATCTTAGGAGTACATAATGATAATATTGAACAGGATGAAGATCTTGTAGACAAAATTCGTAGACAAAATCAACTTGCAGATGTACCGGATTTTAAAATGAAGGTGCTCAACAAAAAAGTAAATTTTAAAAATCAGAACTTTTACACCATTATTCTGGAAGTTGTCCCTGTTACGCATCGAGTGTCATTGGAGAGAGGCAGAATTCATGTTGGCTGGTGAAGTTGTACAGTGATTGATTATGTTAGCGTATTAAGATGCTTCAAGTGTCTAAAATTCGGACACATGGTTAGGATATGTCGACAAATTAATAATACATGTCCACAGTGTGCAGGAGATCATAAAGAGTCAGAATGTGAAGCTACGTCTAAAGTATGCGCAAATTGTAAACACGCTGTAATCGTCCTTAATATACAGAACATAAAATTGTATCATTCTGCAGTCAGTAAGGAATGTACTTCGTATAGCAAGGATCTCGATCGAAATAGGAGCAAAATCAACTATTCTCCTATATAGCAACCCGATCAGTCGAATAGACAAGCTGAATACAGGTATGACATGAACCTTCAACAACCTACTGTGTCAAGTCGATGAAATCAAAATCGCAGAAGAGGGGGCAGAGCACCTATCACGGCTTGGTCATTTGATAATATTAACGTATATTGCCAGAATGTACGTGGACTTAGAACTAAATTGACTGATTTACAGAATACTGTTGCCTTGTCTCACTATAATTATGACTTCATAATTTTCACTGAGACATAGCACAACTCGAATTACTACGATGCTGAATTAGGTTTGAAGGACTACATTATTTATAGAAAGGATAGAGATAATAAAACGAGTCATTTTGAACGAAGAAGAGGAGTGCTCATTGCAGTGCATTTAAAGTTTCGTAGCTTTGCTTGCAGGATGACAATTTCCACTGTGGAATAGATTTTCGTAATTATATACCATGAATCCTCACGCATACTTTTTGCCGCAGTATATATTCCCCCTCTCTCATCTCCGAGTATTTATTATGACCATTGTACCACGATGGAGACAATATGGGATTCTTATAGACCCACATCAGTTGTTATAGTAGGGGATTATAATTTACCCACATTTACTTGGATGAATGATGAACAAGGACTCCGTATTCTATCTAAAAGTGGAGCACTTCCCTCAGCAAGAGAAGGTGCAGCTGCACTTTTGGACACATATGGGTTTTTGAATATGTATTAAGTGAATCAAATATCTAACACCTTTGGTAGGATTCTCGATTTGGTCCTTACATCATTGGAAGCAGCATCAGTCTGTAAATCAGATGATTCACTATTGATCTGTGACGAATATCATCCTGCACCAGAAATAACAGTTCCTGAAAAAATTAATGAACTTGAAAATGAAGAAAGTTACTACTTGGACTTGAAAAATGCAAACTACGCGGCGATTTCTTCGTTCCTTGCAGATGTGGACTGGGATCAGACATTTGAGAATTCCTGTGTTGATGAATGTATATCTATTTTTTATTTAGTAATATACGATGCAGTAGGCAGGTATGTAACTTGGCGTAAGGTTCGAAAGATCAAATATCCAGTATATTTTTCACGAGAATTAGTCAAATTGCTTGCAAAAAAAGAGAAGCTCATTATCGGAATAAAGTTTTAGGTCTTCATTCGGAATATGATAAGTTTGTAAACCTAAGAGTCAAATGTATAACCTTAAGAAAAAATTGTCGCGCTTTTTATGTTCAAAATGTGGAAAATAATATCCCATACAATCCCAAAGCTTTTTGGAGACACGTCAATGAAAACAGAACCGAGAAAGGATCAATTCCTAATATTATGTATCTTGGCGATAAACAAGTAGATTCCATAACGGAAATAGTAAAGCTTTTTGCTGAGAATGTTGCATCTGTATTTGTAAATATTGATCTGTCTGAATACACGACTGATAAAGGAACATCTTTAGATATAGGTAGTATAGATATTAAATTATTAGAGGTATTTGAGCGATTCTGTTTAATTTATTGTAATAAGGAGATAGTCCCGATAGAATACCTCCTATATTTTTGATGAATAATTGCTACGCTATTTCTAAACCACTATGGCTTCTCTATAGTAAATCCCTATATACAGGAATTTTTCCACAACAGTAGAAATATATTCATATCGATCCTATATTAATGCAAAAGCTCAACGATTTTGGATTTCACGGAAAGATACTAGAATGTTTTAATAGTTATGTAAGTGGGTGGCGACTATCTGTCAAATGTAAATGAACTCTTTCCCGTGAATTTGTCGCAACGTCTGGTGTGCCACAAGGATCTCACATAGCTCCCATACTTTTCAACATATATGTCAACGATATACCAGGGTTCTTTCAATTCACTAAGGCTCTAGAATATGCTGATGACCTAAAACTTTAAAAAATTATTCATTTACTGGAAGATGCAGAAAATGTACAAACTGAACTCAATACTTTGCAATTGTGGTATATAGATAATGGTATGCCATTGAATATAGAAAAATGTAAAGTACTTAGATTTTCAAGAGCATTGTATCCCATTGGCTATCGCTATAAAATTGATGGGATAGAACTTGAAATAGTCCAAGATATGTGTGAGGTTGGAATAATTATGGACGATAAATTGTATTTTTTGTCACATTATGATCATATAGTAGGAAAAGCTCTCAAAATGCTTGGTTTCATCAAACATCACTCCAGAGAATTCAGGCAAATGTGTACTTTGCGCTTGTTATACCTCACATTAGTCAGACCTATTTTAGTGTACTGTTCTTCGGTATGGTGTCCGCGTCACATGACACATATTAAAAGATTGGGAAGAATTCAACATCAATTTTTTATTTGGGCTGATAATAGATTAGGATTTCTTAATCCACGCATGACTTACGATTATTCAGAAATTGCAGCTACTTTAAGTATTAGTTTATTAGAGTTGAATCGAAAAGCGCAAGATCTCCTATTCTTACACAAAATTATAAATGGAAGTATAACATGTACTGAATTGCTTCAGAGAATTAATTTATATGCACAAATTATGGTGTCAATTCGCCTGTTAACCGAATATGTAATGCGGCGAATGAATGGCACGATAGAGGCCACAGCGTATTTGGAATATCGTATAGCGACTTCTATTCGAAGATAAGATTGAATATGTTAAATGATTATACCTAGACTAGTATAGTGTTACTGTAATTAGGCTACTGTCCGTTATTTGATTAAATAAATAAATAATTAATCCATACTGCCATTTAAAGCGCCTATTCTGGCTTGTTTTAATATTTTGCTTGGCACATTGTTAAAACCTTATTCGCTTTTGTAATACTTTCCTGTCAGCGAAATTCGTCTAAATGTCAGGGAAAAGTCTTGAAATGTCAGGGAAATTGAAAATTTTAATTTTTGGGCCGCTCTGCTATTAGAGAAGCAATTTCGTGCATGCGCATCTTTCGTTAAAATACAACGTAATAAATAGCTAACAGAACCACCTTGAAGGAATCATTGCTTAAGCGGAATTTTTAGAACCTGAGTTATTTATTTCCGATTTGCTTTTCAAAATCCTAATCAAAACTCTTAGAGAAGCTATTTTGCACTTGAGCCATCCGCGAGAAAGCAGAACCCCATAGGTGCCTCGTAGAGCCACTCTAAAAGTATTATTTTGAGATTTAATCTGATTAATTTAATCCCGATTTGCCATTAGAAATCCGAATAGAACGTCTTAGAATAGCAATTTTAAACTTGTGCCATTCGTGAGAAAGCAGTGCCTAATAGGTGCCTCGTAGAGCCACTTTGAAAGCATTATTTTGAGTTTCAACCTAATTAATTTAATTTTATCAGCCATTTAAGTTCCTAATAGTACGCGCTAATGCAGCAGTGTTGACCTTGTTTCATTCGTGAAAAAACCAAACCTAATAGATTCCCTTTAGAGCCACTTTCAATGCAGATCATCGAATTTTAGTTCGATAAATTGACCATTAAAAACCGCATAGAGCCACAAAGAGAAGCATCTTGTATTTCGTAATATTACCAGTCGTGTTTTAAAAGCACGTCAGTGTTACGAACGAGCGAATTGATAACGGGGGTTGAGTTGCTCGTTAGGCTTTACCTTTCCTTTCACTCATTGCCGGAGGTCTCAAACCAATATACCACTCCAGAAGGGAGTGCCCTATTTTTATTTTTATGTGGTGCTCGATACTTTGACCTACCTCCAGATCAAGAGCCCTAACCCTTGTAGTCCTAAAATTTTTTTGGGTTGTATGAATGGAAATATCGGGGAGCGTGGACCACCACTTTTTCACTCGCGTGACACGGTGCGCGAACTGTCACTTCACTCTAGTCCGTTACCTCCACTTAAACCCTGGTTGCACCCAGCTTATTTATTTTGAGTTTATCAGATTTCCATCTATTGGTTTTTCAAATTTATCGTCGCAAAAATCCTCTTTGTTAGACGCTGCCCTTCCGATTTACGTACTTATGGGAGTGACATTCAGTGTACCGAGTCCCGCGCGAGGTAAATTGCCGACGGGCAAGTTCGACTTTAATTCGGATCTTTCCACTTGGATAATTAGTACGATATCTGCAAAAAGTGATGAACGACTACCTCAAGGCAACAGGTAGGATGCACCTCATAGGAAATGGAATGTATAGTTGGGTAGGGGTTTTAGCAATGCCTGCATTTTTGGTCTGGGAAATGTCGCGGCCGGATGCGGTCCGCGTGACCACAGTCGCTGAGTTTTCAAAATTTGTGCAACTAACATTTCCTGCCAGGCGCGTGCAGTGTTTCGAAATTAAATTGGTTCTTGATGAAAATGTTAGGATCATCCCCTTATTTGTTAGTGAGCAAATTGGTTTCCTTTTATTTATCGGCTAATTGATTTTGAGAATGAGTGGTTGGAGTTACTATCAGTTATTACCAATATCATTGGAATTTTGATTTTCATCATATGATTTGAAATTTTGAAATTTGGGTAGCTAAACGAAAGTAATTGATTTTATTCTAATGGATTTTTAATATTCATTAACAATTGACATGTTAATTAACATTTAGTGGTCTCGCGGATCGCTAGGAGTATCCGGCGAGCATGAGTGACAAGAAGTGGCACGAGTTCGTTGGCGCGGAAGGAGTTCGCATAGGAAAGTCAACGGCCTTGGTCACGGTGCAGTATATGTATAACGCGTAAGTGTTGTGATAGTGACCAATGAAAAGTTTGAATTGCGCACCCCTACAGAGTCCACCGTAACAAACCCGCCCTGGAATTTCGAACAACCCTCCTCGATTGTTACCAGTGTCCGAGGCTGTTGATGTTCGCTTACTCTTAGTTAATACTATACATGATTATAATGAGTCGTAATTATCTCGAGACAGGATCTATACCTTTTCGGAAGTGGTACAGATAGGATGATGAATTGCTCAAATGCAAGTCTGTTTGAATCCAGAGATGACTCCCGTATAGAAGCCAATCCCCCCAAGGGGGGATTGGTCGAGCATTATTTGTAGACTATCTTGGTAAAAGTATGAATCGAGGTGATTTCGCAAGTTTGGGATGCTTGGGGTCTGGTTAACTCATGGGTGTCTCAGATTATGAGGAAATGACACGCTTAAGAATATTCGCCAGACCCCTGGTTGTTGATCAATAAAAGGCGACTCATAGCTTCTGTAAAATTTTCATTAAAAAGTGTGTGAAGCAGGCTACTCATGAATTTATAAAGCTCCGAAATAGTGCATGCTACTCCTATTGATTATAAGAAGTAGTTCTTATGGGATGGGGGGTTTGGAGGAGGATAAACCTAATTATTATTGTCGCAGTGAGTTAAAGATTTCATGGAGACAATATCTTCTTAGGTTTTGTCATCGAACAGAATTCCCCTCTCTTCAGCCTATCACGCATCAGGGCTGAAACACCCTTATTCAAGAACATCATAATCGGGTGATGACGGTTGAGTTCATGGGCGGTCATCCCCGATCCTGGTGAGAGTGAAAGCAGCCCGTGCTTGGCACCTTCAAAATCTCACTCCAGAAATGAGGATCATGTGTCGTAATTTCTTTTAAGCGTAGTTATTTTTACAATTTTAAGTCTTTAGATTTGACCTTCTATAGAATAGCCTTAAATTTAAGCATCATGGCAGCTTAATTTTAGTGTTCATTAATCTAATCTGAAATTCATTTCCTTATATCACTGACTATTAAATAAGAATCATTTTCAATTCGATGGGATTTCAGTCATAAAATTTTATTTTCTAAATCTATAAAACTAATATTTGCTTTAAAGTGAATATTTTTACTAGAAAAAAATTTTGTCTCCGCTTTTTTCATTAATTTTAAAAATATTTTCATATTATTTATTTCGTTCCCTATTATAATCATTTGTATGTGGTTTCTTACATGCAATTGTGGAAATATTACAAAAATTTCATTATAGGATCTAAACCTGTATTTTTTGTGAGAAAATTTTAAGAAATATTTTTTTTATTTACTATGTATTCATTAGAATTAAGATTTCTGACGTTATGAAGTATACATTAGCACAGATTTTCAAATTTTGGCAATATGGTTTATATATAACTGACAGAAATTTTATCATACAAGGATTTAAAGTGTCGGAAATTTTGTATTTAATTTTTTTTCTTCGGGAATTCGCCACTTTCGAAAGTTAAATTTTTCGGTATTTTTCACTCCTATTAATTCTGGACATTGAAAATGCCCTGATGTCTAAAATTCTGGTTTCAAAGTTTTGGAAATTTACAATCTTTGATTTTTTCAAGTTTCATTAAGTTTTATTTTCAGAATATTTAAATTTTGCTACTGAATGTTTTCGGTAGGCTTCTTATTTTTGATAGTTTGAAATTTCGTAAATTTGCTAGTTCGTGAATTATATTTTAGGTATTCTTCAATATTTGTGATTTTTGTTTCTTAGCAAGAATATTTCATCACATACAATTTTAGCGTCTTTGAAACGAATGTTAAAAAATAATTATTATTTAGAAATTTTTATATATGTAAAGTCGAAAACTTTGTGAGAAAATTAACTTTTAATTCTTATTCGAAAAATGTATGCCATTTTTCTGATTTAAAAAAGTTAGGTTTCTTTTGAAGTCAGAAGCCTCCTCCGCTGCTTTGTGCAGAAACGTTCCTTTGTCCACTTCTTCGTGCTTCCTGACCATTTTGAGAAGAGGCTCTCGTTAATTTGCGACCATATTTCATGTACCCGGAATATTCCTGTTGTGAAGACATTTAAGATTCTGTATTCTGCGACCACCTTGACGGTTTGAGATGTAGATTCGCGGAACAGAAGACTTAAGGTGCATGCTTTTATTCATGTGCATAAACTTTCGTGTCCCGATAGCAAGCGATCTGAGTTCGTTCTTCATACAGTGAACCACTCCAAATGAATAGAGTATTACCGTGACGGTAAGCATGATCGTTGCAGACATTTTGTTCCTCGCCGACAGTTCGGAAGACAAAATCTATCGGTTGAGACGATAGTATCTGCTTTCGGAGAGTATCCTTTATAAATGCCACAGCCTGAAATCGGCTCTGTGGCACGCCCAGGTATGCATAAGTCTCTCCAGTGCAAAGGTGTCGTGTAGCGCTTCTATCGACGAGCTCAGGGTCTTCAGGGATACCATTATGTTTTCCTCGCTTCAAATAAACCTTAGCGTTTTTTTCTAACCCAAATTCCATTCCTATTTCCTTAGTGTATCGTTCCACAATCCCTAGAGCTAGATGTAGTTGCTCTTTATTTTTAGCATGGATCTTAAGATCATCCATATAAAATACATGAGTGACCTTGTGCTTTCGATTTTCAGGTTTGCCGCACAAGTACCCTTCGGAATTGCGAAGTGCGAGAGATAGTGGCATTATTGCTCATGGTATCGCCCTAAATGATGAGATAGTAAATCTGGTTTTCCTAAGTGATGACAATCTCTCTATGCGTCTCACGATGTTGCAGATGAACCTTTAAGCTTCTTTTTCGTCTTTGCTTTGTTCCACTCAACATAATGTATGTTTAAAAGAACCAGAATTCTTGTGAAATATGCCCTTAATATTTTTTCTGCTTAGAGTAAGCAGATTTCAGGTTACTCTAACCAGAAAAAATAGTAATGGCATATTTCGCAAGATGATAAGTCTATGGCAGGTTGAATCGAAAGCTTTCTGGTAATCAATCCAGGCTATCGAGAGCAGACTCTCCCGGCATCTAGCTACGCTATTCTTTCAACCGCGTTGTTCGTACATCTCTCGCCGCACATGTCCGGTGGTCCGGACAACCCTATTATTTAGGATAGCTATGAAGATGTTATATAGTGTGTTCAGACAAGTGATTGGCCTGTACTGCTTCTCGGTAGTGATGGGTGGGCATTCTTCCTCAGGAGTTATGAGGGCATTGCACAACTCCTAGAAGCTATTTATGTTCTCTGAATTTTCTTTCAGTGGATGAAGTAAAAAAAAATATTTTACAAAATGACAATAATGTCGGATTTAAATGTGGGTACGCTTGAGAAAAAAATACCCCATATGAAGACATACATATTAAATAAGGTCTTTATTAATAAGCCATGTTTTTAAATTCGGTTTATTCTAGATGTAAGATATTAAAAGGGGTAAGAAGGAGCAGAAGTGTCGATTAGGGGACGGCACAGTGTTTGACGCTCTTTTACATGGAATGGAAGATATCTACCAAATGAATAATTTGGTGATAATTTTGTGACTTTGTTACTGTATATTATAAACTCAACAAGTATTTCTTTGAGTTAAAGAAAATTTTGATTGCTTTAAATGAAAAATTTCTTTAAAGTAAAGAAATAAAAAAATTCAATTGACCTTTATATTTAATTAAATGAAATAAAAGTTTTGGTTGAAAAAAGAGAACAGGTTAGTTTAAAATGAATATACATTTTCTTTGAATCCAATAATGAATTATAAATAGATTGACTTTCTCATAAAGCAAATAATTCCACCTAATTTAAAATTATAATAATTTTAAATAAATACAAGCAAAAAGCAAGAAAATTTCGTTTTTCTGAGCATGGGAATATTTTCCCAATAATCGGATTCGAAAACTCGAGTTTCAAGAAACTTGCATGGTCTATTTGTTCATCTAAGGAAAAAGTTTATTTTAATACTTTTTGTTTGTAAATGAATTTCATTCTTTCCTATTTTACAATTCTTTACAAAAATTTAAGGTAAAAAGACAAATTGTGACGAAATTGTACGCAGAAGTAGTAAAAATTTACATAAAAGCGAGGTTTTTGTAGAAAGCTGGTATGCTTTCTGCAAATCCCTACGATCCCTATGGTGCAATGATGTCGCACAATTAGTATTGTCACACATTTATTGTCGCACATTAGTATTGCCGATTGAGAAAATCTTTCTTTGAATCAAAGAAATAATTTGCTTATTTCAAATTACTAACTCTAAATAAATTATTTCTTTGACTGTTCCTAGTAACTTTTTTGAATAAAAAAGATTTGTTTTTACAATATATGACATCTCATAAAAATAACTTGTTTCCTTTACTGTCTTAAGAAATTGGCGCTTTGTTTTTAAATGCTGAAAATAATAAATAAAGAAATATATATATATATATATAATCTTATAACAATAAAATATATGTAAAAGATATATCGATGGGTTCTACGACTATCAGGCTGTTGTTCTGTTACAGATAAAAAACGTTTGTTTTGTCAAAACTTTATGAATATCAAGCTGCCGATCCCGGTATTTCTCGTGTTGCATTAAAAAAAGTAATGAATTATTTATGGTATTTAAGCTCTGAAACTGTCGCATTAGCTTTCTTTGATCCGAAATTGTCATCAGAATCGAAAATGAAAATGGGGAATGCTTTGAATCGCGAAACAGAATCATCAAATGAAAATGTGAAACGAGTACAAGTAAAAATCGCTAAAATCCCAGAAATGATTAACAATGGAATTAAGCAATTCATTTCCGCCGACACTAAACGATTATTCGAAAGACTTAACTTGAATGATGAATTTCTTAGGACAGAACCGTCGACGTGGCCTGAAAATGAAAGTTTTGTTGAAGGACTTGAATTAGTATATAAATTGAAAGTTGTAAATGATTCGGCTGAGAGAGGCGTTAAGTTTATGGAAGAGTATAATAAATTATTCGCGAAAAACGAACAACAGAAACAGTATGTGCTTCAGATTGTGAGTGATTATCGTCGAAACTTTCCAGGTTATAAAAAAGAGTCTTTGTCTATGAGTCAAGATTTGTAGTAACAAATCGCATTTTTATCGAAAACGGTCAGTCATAGAAGAAAAAGTTGTAGAAAAAAATATGTGCACTTTTAATAGATCTACAACTTTTGTATCAACCTTTTTTGGATATAATTAATATTTTGCAAAATAAACAAATGAAATTGATTTTTTGTATGGTTTTGTGATTTTCAAGGGCCGAGGGGCATCCTTTCTCTCTT
>JAAAKG020133692.1:0-14088 GCA_010014905.2 Druon quercuslanigerum | reverse complement strand
ATATAAATATAATTTTCCTAATAAGAATCTTGAGAAAATTCAAAAAGATTTTTGACGATTTCAGATGTCAAATCACAATTTCAACCAAGAAGTTAATTTTCAACCATAAGAGATGAATTCTCGACAAAATATGTAAAGCTTTAATATTTCAACTGAAAAATATTTTTATTTTAAATCAGACAGAGTTGAATTCGTCCACAAAAGACCAATTTTCAATTATATTTCGAGCCACGTTCTCGAGATTATACTTATTTTACCATGTAGTTATCTCCAAGTCCACTAGAGTGCACAGCGTTTAGAGACCAAAAATTGCAATGTCAGGTCTCCAGCGTCTGCCGCACGGCCCTGGACCTGATCTGATTTATATCTCTTTGTTGTGCGCTAAAGTACAGACGCGTTTTTTCATCGATCACCGATTTTCTGGTGCTTTGTGTTTGTGATTGTGGTGACTGCTCAAGATGAGCAGAAAAAGAGGAAATACCGAGATCCTCGATGTCCTGGGGAATAAAATAAGTCGCATGCAGCAGTACGTCCACAATTTGACTAACTGCGATCTTTCGTCGGACGAAGAGTGCTCGGATACTACGCCGTAGGATGTAAGCAAGCAGGCTGACAACGATCTAGAGTCGATCCTCGTTAGTACTTATGGGGATTTTTATGTACCGGAAGCTGGTACTTCCAAACTAGGTAATTATTAATAGTCTAACCAGATGATTTCATAGATTATAACCCGTCAAAAACATGTAAATTTTTAGGATTCATGATAAACTCGAAAGAACTTTCCGTGCAAGTTACTGAAGAAAAAAGACTAGCATTAGGAAAACTGATAACACATTTTATAGTGAACCCCACGCATACGCCTCGGGATATGTCTCAGTTTTTGGGGAAATTAGTGGCAGCTTGTCCCGGTATTGACTATGGTTGGCTCTACCTAAAGCAGATGGAAAGATTTAGAGATTCCACGCTTGCAAAAAATGACTAATTATGACGTTCAAATTAAAATTCCTCTTGAACTAATCCCAGATCTGCACTGGTGGCCAAATAGCATAAAACCGCAAAAAGTTCGTGCAAAGATGGACAGTATGGGAAAATAATTTTTACCGATGCCTCAAATTCAAGCTGGGGTGCTACCGATGATGCTAATATCTACGGGTTTTGGGATTTCCATCAAGAGCAATGGCACATTAACTACAAAGTATTGTTCGTTGTAAAAACCGCACTAAAAGGTCTTGCTAATAATGTTCAAAATTGGCAAATCCTGCTACGCATTGACAATACAACCGCGATAGCATATATTAACAAAATGAGAGGAACGCGTTTTCCTAAATTGCACGCTCTTGCTAAAGAATTCTGGCAATGGGCGGAATCTCGAAATAATTTATTCGCCTCTTACATCCCTTCTAAAGAAAATACTCAGGTGGACGCCTTGTCGCGAATGAGTAATGATGACACGAAATGGGAATTAGCTAATTATGCATTTAAAAAGATCGTTCACAAATTTGGAAACATGAATGTCGATCTTTTAGCCACTTACAAAAATACAAAGTGTAAACATTACTGCTCGAGGTTTCCTGACCCAGGAGCTGTGCATATTGACGCTATTGACGCTTTCACTTTCAATTGGTCAAGGTCAAAATTTTACGTGCGGCCGACACTGGGGACCTGACATTGCAATTTTTGGTCTCTAAACGTTATGCACTCTAGTGGACTTGGAGATAACTACATGGTAAAATAAGTATAATCTCTTCGAACGAGGCTTTTCATATAATTTCGATCTAATTTCACCCCATAAAGGCGATCATTTGATCGAACAATTATATGCTTGAATCCTCAACCAAAACACATTAATTTTAAACTAAAAAGTTGCATTTTTCCAAACGAAAAATGTTATTTCTACTAAAAGAGATGAATTTAAAAAAAAAAAGACTATTTTTGATCAAAAGAGTTGAATTTTTAACTAGGAAAGCTTTTTCAGTCCAGAAAGAAAAAAGCCAACTGAATAATACTTTGAGAGGGAACATAATATTTAATACAAAATACAAAATTCGAATGACTTTATTTTGTAATTTTATTTGTGTATTTGTTTTTAAGACTGCATAAATATAATTCTAAGATTCTGGAAGAGATTTAAGAATGTTAGAAATCTTTTTAAAGTTTTAAAATACTTTTAATATCTTTAAAAAAAATTTAATTCTTAAATATATTTTAAACTGACACGAAATCGGAAATATTTTCAAGTGTTTTAAAATATTCTCTTTGCATTAATTTTTCAAAATAAAAAATTATTTAAAATTTTCCGGGAATCTTAAGATCCTTTTTTTATTATCTTGAAACATTTCAATTTTTTTAAAAAACCTCTTTTTCGAAATCCTATAAGATCTACAATTTGTTCTGAATTTTTTGAAATCTTCTCAAGATATTTTTGTTCGAATCTTTTCCAAACTTCAAAATTTTGTAAATGTCTTTTAACGTAATGTAAAGTTTTTCTACGATTTTTTTAAATCTTGGAAAATTAAAAGCATTGCCTTGAAATATTCTACATTTTTTCGACATTTCTTGAAATGTTTTGAAATCTTTTCAAATTTGCTGAAGACGTTAATTTTTCAAAATAAAGAAATCATTTGAAGTTTTTCCACGAATCTTAGGAAGAATATCTTATTCCATTGAAGCCCATAAAAATTATTTAAAAGTTTCTAAATTTATTTTTCGAAATCTTCCAAGAACTGTATTTTGTTTTAAATTTGTCCAATAACTTTTAATTTAAAAATTATTTATAAACTTCTAGTTTCTTTTCCGAAATGTTTTGAAAACTGAAAAAAAATGTTTTGTATCTTTTAAAAAATCAAAAATTATTTGAAATTTATCCAGGAATCTTAAGGAAAAAATTGGATTCTCATGAAAACTTTTAAAATATAAAAAAGCGTCTTTTTCGAAATCTTTAAAAATGTGCATTCAAACAAAAACAAATATAATATGTATAAGTTTTTAATTATCTTGCAAAATTTCAATATATTCGTTTTAAGTATTGTACATTCTTTTCAGAAAATTTAGGAAATATTTTAAATTTTTTCCCATGAATCTAAAAAAAAGTTATTCTCTTGAAACCATTAAAAATTCTTAAAAAGCTTCTAAATTTTTGTTCGAAATCTTCAAAATACGCATTTTTCTAAATCTCAATATTTCAATTATTTTCGATGCCTTTAAAAACTTCTAGCACTTCTAAATATCCATTAAAACAATTAAGTTTTTCTCAGATTTCTTAAATCCAACTAAACTAAAAACTTTGTTTTTAAAATCTTCCAGATTATTTATTTAAACATTTTTAAATTTTTAAAACTTAAAATTAATCTTTTAAAATAAAACCTAAATCAATATAAATATTTCCGAAAAATCTTGTTGTTATCGGTAATTTTTTGGTTACCTTTACCGAAAATTACCTAATACCGTTACCAACAGTTTATACACTTCGTCAATTAAAATATTCTAAGTTTATACCCATAATTTTATTTTTCTCATCCTAAAAAATGTAAAAATGTTTATAAATTATAGTGTGGCACCAAACTGTTAAGAACAGAATAATTACCCGATACTAAGCAGCCACAATTAAAATGTTTTCTTTTATCAATAATGTTTAGAAAGATTTAGAAATAAATTTGATAATGCAATAAAATTATTTATTTGAAAATTCTTATTTAAAAAATTGATGGTGCAGAAATTCGCATTACTTCAAATTGAACCATTTTCAACTTAAAAATACAGAATTTTTGAATTTGAATCACCAGGACAAACGGTTAAAAATCGGGGAATGACCGGGCATGTTTTCCTTTCTTTTCTAATTAGGAAAGCTCTGGTGTAAGTGTAGTAAGGCCTTCAGCCTCCACCCAGGCAACGTCAACTTCCAGCAGCAGTCACGTAGCTCCTCACAACAAACCAGGATACACGGCCAGCGAGATTGGCCAAGAAATCGAAGTTCACAACCTTCTCCTTATTGATCAACACACGTTTGAAGTTCTTCACTCGCATACTCTGATGCCTTCTGAATACGCGATGTCTTTAATCTCCACAAAATTGGGCGAAGATCCCACCTCGTACTTCGTAGTCGGAACGGCGTTCGTTAATCCTGATGAAACGGAACCCAAAATGGGCAGGTAAAGGGACATTTAAGTGCAATTTTTAAAAATATTTATTCAATAAAATTTATAATATCTACATGCATATAGATTACCAGCGGCCTTAAATACGTGGTGAATCTTGACTCACGAAGAGTCCAGAAGTCAAGCCATTTCGATCGCGGATAGCACTCGGATGGGTGACCATCTGCAACATATGACCATGTTGTGTATTTGCGGCGTTTTAACCAATATCGAGCGGGATGTTTAATGCCGATGATGATTGTATGCATTTGATGAGTAGAGTCAAATGTCTGCCTTCAAACTCGACTGTCGAAAAACCGGCTAAACTCGAGAGTGGTTTTTTGCAGTTTCCCCCTTCATTGGCCAAACGTCCAGGCTATTGCGAGTACTTTGTGCTGTGATTAAATTTATACAGTAATTTTTTATTTTCGCCGGTATCAGAGATTAAAATCAAATTTATACAAAAAAAACTTAGTAAATCGAACGAAGAAACGAAAATAAAATCAAGCGCATTGGTGGAAAATAATGTTATAAAACTAAAAGAATGCAGAAAAATTGAATAAAGATTCAGTAACGCGAAATCGGACCAACTATGAATTGTCATCAACATTTGTAAACGTCACTAAGAAAAGGTGTGGGCTTAGATTAAATTCTATTTAAAAGGGCTTGCATCTTTTGTTTTTCTTCTAAAAGCATTTTAGTGATGCATCGCGATTATTTTGAGACCAAAAAGAAAAAAAAATCGCTGGAGGAGGGATTGGTCAACGTGTAAACTTACTTTGTTTTTAATTTGCAGGTGATTACATATATTTTCATAAAAATAAGTGAAAAGCGGTGCTTTTTCGGCTTAAACCTTATAGTTGGGCATCGAAAAATGTCTCTAAGCATTAAACATGTTTTTTTACATCTGGGACCCATACAAACTTTGGAAAAAGTAAAAAAATTGCACTTTTTATCAGTTTTGTGAATATTTTTACACTGCTGAATACATTACTTTAAATTTTATAGAAAACAATTTAATTGCAGTTAATTCTCCGTAAAAGTGAAAAAAATTTATTATCTCATATAGTTTAGGAGCACAACCTGCAGCAATTATATTCATTTTATTTATTCTTGCCAAACAGGATTCTACTCTATCAATGGAGTGACGGAAAGTTGAACCAGGTTGCGGAAAAGGAAATCAAAGGTGCTTGTTATTCCCTAGTAGAATTTAATGGAAAGCTCCTGGCGAGCATAAACAGTACCGTAAGATTATTCGAGTGGACAGCCGAGAAAGAATTAAGACTTGAATGCAGTCACTTCAACAATATCATCGCCCTCTTTTTGAAGACAAAAGGTGACTTTGTCCTCGTTGGTGATCTTATGAGATCCCTTACTCTCCTTCAATACAAAACAATGGAGGGCAGCTTTGAGGAAATTGCCAGGGACTACAATCCAAACTGGATGACCGCAATCGAGATTCTCGACGATGATACTTTCCTCGGCGCCGAAAACTGTTTCAATCTCTTCGTCTGCCAAAAAGATAGGTATCTGAGAATTTTAGATTATTCCATAAATTTTATTCTCTTAAATAACCCAGTGCTGGGACTCACGCTATTATGGACACTATTTGACACTTTTTTTGCGCGATACCATTATTTTGGAAAATGCCACTAATGCTAAAATTACTAATGTACTATTTCTTTACTTTCTCATTAAAAATAGCACCGAAATATCTACTTTATATTCATCTATTCTTAATTTTCTAAGCTTCAGATTATAAGACATTTTCGACTTTCTGAAGAAAAATATTTCATAATTGTACCATTTTAATTTATACTATTTATTGGTTGAATACTTTAATGTTGAAGATGTCTGAAATTGTGTTATTTCAAATTCAATTATTAAAAAGTGAACAAATTGATATCCCGATTGTACTCTTTCGAATTTGCATAATTGCCAAATGAAAGCCTTAATTTACCATATAGTTTTAATTGAACATCGTTCAAAAATTAATTGCATATTAAATTGAAGAAGTTTTAAAACTAAAATTTGATTTAATTACATTCAAAAGTATAAAATATAATATTAGAAGCGTTCAAATAAAAAAGATTCGAGTTTGGAAAATAATAAGGTTGAAATTAAGCGAAAGAGAAAATTGAAAGTTTTCGACTTTGCAAGAAGATTTTTGGTTGAAAAGTCATCTGTTTCCATGAAACTTCACCTTTTTTTTAGCAATTTTATCTTTCTCCTTTCTCAAAAATCTTTCTTAGTTAAAAATTCAGCTTACGTTAAAAAGTTTCCTTTTTTGGTTGAATTAAACTGTTTTTATTTAAAAATTAAAATGTTTGTTTGATTGAAATATAATCTACAATATTTTTGTTTACTCTTTGGTTGAGAAATGAACTATTATGTTGAAAATTCCTTTTTTGTCTTTGGCTAAAAATTGTTATTTTTTCTGAAGGTTCAAATACTTCAGTTAAAACTTTAACTGTTTTGTTTTTAATAAAATTTGGTTGAAAAATTTTTTTTTTAATTGAAAATTTTACTATGACAGTTGAATATTCAATCATTTTAGTTAAAAATTTATCTCTTTGGTTAAACATTAATTATCGTAACTACAAATTTAACTATTCAATTTTTGGTTGGAAAATTATATTTTATTTTATTTATTTTTTGTGTAGAAATTTATCATCTTGGATGAAAATCAATATTTTTTGTTGAAAATTCAACTATTCCATTTGATTTTTTTAAAACTGAAATTGTATCTAACTATTCTAATTGAATATTCTATTATTTTAGTTAATAACTGATATCTCCATACTTTCATCTGATATTTTGAATCAAATAAGAGTATTAGCAATTGGTTCTTTTTTACCTGAATTTTTTGCTCTGTAAAGAAAGGAATTTTTCGAAATGTCACGCGACTTATGTGCAGCGACTTAGCCAGGATTTTTTCGGGAGGGGCTTGGATTTTTTTTTTGGAGGGGTTTTCTGGTTTACGTTGAGACAAAGAGTGGGGAAAAGGGAATTGAATAATAAAAATAGTTTCGGTGGTGGCTTGAGTCCCCCAAACCCTCCACATGGCTACGCCGTTGCTTATGTGATTAAAAAAGTATTCTATTTGATCTGAGACCTGCCTTATTTATATTATAAGTATACTATTTGGAAAAATTGATGCCACTATATTGCTACTATTTTTCAAAATTGACGACACCCTTATTTCCCATTATATTGCAGTGCGGCAACTTCAGAAGAAGAACGACAGCAAATGCAGGAAGTTGGTCAATTTCATCTAGGAGATATGGTGAACGTATTTAGACACGGTTCGCTTGTTATGCAACATTTGGGAGAATCAAGTACACCAACGCAGGGTTGCGTTCTTTTTGGCACGATTAGTGGCGCGATTGGACTTGTTACGCAAATTCCCGCTGGGTTTTACGAATTCCTTCGGAACATGGAGGATAGATTGACGTCGGTGATAAAGAGTGTTGGCAAAATCGAACACAGTTTCTGGAGAAGCTTCAACACGGATTTGAAGATCGAACAGTGCGAGGGATTCATAGACGGGGATTTGATTGAAAGCTTTCTTGATCTCAATCATGATAAAATGGCCGAAGTCTCTCTGGGGCTAATGGTAATATTCTGTTTATATATTTTAACGTTCTTTTTTCTCTTCGTCGACTCATTCCATTTTATATTAGGGCTCTCAAAATCTCCTATTCAGTCGATTAGTTTACAGACAAATTTCATCGGAAATATTATTCCAGCTTGCAACTAAGTAGTTAAATTTTTTACCGAAAAAGATGTATTCTCAACAGCAACAAACAATGTAATACTTGATACTTTAACCAAATAGTTTTGAGTTTGAAATAAAAAACAGCTTAATTCAACTGAAAAAGTTGAAATCTTACAGAATAGTTTAATCATCAACAAATACAGGGTAATTTTTAATCAAACAGTTGCATTTTTATCCAAATATTTCGACAGGTTCTACGAATAATAGGCTATCTTTTCGTTATCGTTAAGAGTAAGGCTGACTTCATTGCATATGAAATTTAGTAAACACGTAGAAGTCTTTGAAGAAAAAAAAATCTTTTTAAATTTCTTGTTTTGAAAGTTATAGGAGCCTAAATTACATTACAAACTGTAATATAAAATACTCGAGTTTTGAATTCGTAGTAAATGTTTAGAAAAATATTAGGTTATTTATTCCTCTTGAAAACTTAGGTAAATAACCTTAGCCTAATTCTTATCCGTAGCGAAGAGATAGCCTAATATTCGTAAAACCCATCGAATTGATATTTAAGTTTATGTTTGTTAATGTAACTAAGAATGATACCTTTTGAACCTGAAATGGAGTAGTTACATTTTCTGTTAAAAAAAATTTATTTTAACTTAAAACGCGGGTTTATTAACGAAATAGTTAAATTTCCAACCAAACACATGTATCTCTAGCAAAAAAAAATAACAAAGTAGGTGAACTTTCAACCAAAAAGACTCATTTTTAACAAAAATAAATTTTGACCCAAATAATTAAATGTTTGCATAGAAAGATAAAATTTTAATTATAAATGACATGGTTTAAATTTCAGTTAAAATAAAATAATTGACTAGCAAAAAAATTTTTTGCAAAATAGTTAAATTTTCAACTAAAGTGACGAATCTTCAATTTAAAAAATGAATGATTAATAATGCAGTTGAATTTTCAACTGAACAAAATAATTTTTTAAATAAGAATGGAATAGTTAAACTTTTAGTTTAAAAATTAAATTTCAATTTAAATATTAAAAATGTTAATGAAATATGTAAATTTTTTACTAAAATCATGAATATGCTTTCAGTTAGGTTCTAAAAATTTAAAACAAAAAATATTTTAATTTTAGATTGAAAGCGGATAATTCAGCCAAATGAGACTAAATTTTAACAAAATAGCTGAATTCTTAACCAAAGAACAATCTTAATTTAGTAAAGAAAAAATTTCAACCATATTTTCGAATCAGCAAGCCAAAAAGACGAATTTTCTACAAAACAGACGAATTTTCAACTAAATAGTTGAATTCTCGACCAAATTAGATTAACTGTGAATCAAATAATTGAATTTTTAACTAAAAAAAGATGAAACATCTACCGAAAGGGATCAGTTTTCAAACCAAAAATATAGACAAAGGCAATAGTTTTGATAATTGATGGAAATTGATACCTAACTTCAGAATGAATATATAATATGCTTACACATATATATTAGACAATAACACAGTTGATTTTTGTTCAAAAATACCAATTTCTGACGAAAAACGCTAACATAAGAAAACAAAAAACCGCAAAAGATTGTAAATCTTCCTTTAAACTAATTAAAATGTCAACATAACCTAAAACTGTTAAAATGTTGTGAACGTGGTGAATCTTCTTTGAAATCTTATGTCAATGTTTTAATTTTGGTCTAAAATAACTGATTCCCTGTTTAAGCCGTAAATATAACTTGAAACTGTTCAAAAATTTAAAATACTAGTTTTTTTGTGTAAAACGCCAAATGTGACCTAAAATTGTTGAAAGTGATGAATGTTTAAAATATTTTTATTTTTTTCCAAAGATTTCATTTTTTGGTGAAAAGGCTAGGAAAATGTAAATAATTGTTGAAAAATTTGTATTTTTTAGAATATAATTTCTAGAACAATGTAAAACAATTTAAAATGCTAACATATAACTTGTTTAACATTTTTAAAATCTATATTTAATTTTCAAAATTTTAAGTTATAATAAATCTTCAAGCAATGCAAAACCAAACATGTTTTCAACAACACTGGTTGCGAAATTCTCAAGATATTTCGTTGCACCACTTTTTTTAGATAGGTTAAGGTGTAAAATAAAAATTATATATTCCATGAATTATTTATACTTACAGATTGACGATGGCAGTGGAATGAAAAAAGAAGCGACTGTAGATGACTTGGTGAAAATTGTCGAGGATCTAACTAGGATACATTGAACGTAGAAACTGGAAAGTGTTTTGTGAATTAAAAGACTTTCAGCGACCCAGAATGCACTTCAACGTTCTATGTTTCTTGTACTTGAGAACTGATTTGTATAAACGTGGTACTTTTTCTACGAGTAGCAACGCAGAGATTCTGGAGTGCTTTGCTGTTCTTCGATAATTTAACGATCCTCTCAATTCGTCACAAACGATAGATTGCGTTTTGTGCAAGACACTGCCATAATGGTGTCTTAATATCTTCTAAAAAAATGTACAGGATGTAAATTATACAATTTTAAAAGAACGAAAGTTTTTTTTAGTACTAAATAAGGGTTTTTTCTTAATTAAATATAGAGTTTTGTATTGATATACATTTTTTGTTATGGTTTTATTATTCTAAAAAAAGTATTACAAATAATTGAATTAACTGTTTTCACACTATACTTCCACAGTTTTTGTAATAGCATTTTTTTTATAAACTAATTAAAATAATTGTAGTAATAGCTCAAGGCTTTATAGTGAACACTTATTGAAGGAAAAGTCTGTATTAGATTTTTTGTTTTTGATTTATTTTCGTTGATAATTTGTTTTTTTGTTGTAAAATCCATTTTCGTAGGTCTTCGATTCCTTGACCAGTGACGCTACTCGTTTCTATTATGGTAATATTTTGTCGGGCTTCTCTTTTTAGGCGAGAAAAATGGAGAACCAGAAGAGCTTCGTTTCTCATTTGGCGATAAGAGAGATCCATTTTTGATAAAACGAGGACGAAGGAAGCATTTTCTAGTTTTGGATTAACCAGTAAAGAATATAGTAAAATTCCTACTGCGCTTATTTGGCAGAGATTACTTGCATCCATTACATAAATCACTTTTTGCACCTAAAAAAGAAATTATTTCTAAATGTTTGCTAATTTAAAATTGAAAGTTTTCCAAAAATAAAAAAAATTTACTGAAATATTAGTTTTTGTTTGTGTTAAAATAGAAAGATTGAGAAATATATTTTTTGAGTGCAACAATCATACATCAGTCAGTGATTTCTTTTGGTTAGAATTAAAAAATTAAATACATTAGGATATTTATAGATAATATTTTAGACATAAAGTAACTTGAGCACCCCTTCCAAATAATGTTTCCACAAAGGAGCCATGTTTCCACCAATTTCTCTGATAATAATTCCTGATTGTCCTTGTTCGTTATTCACCAGAAAAAGATTCACTCCGTTGGTAGAAATTGTTTGAGTTGCGTCATCAATTGCATCTCCTTGAAGACGTTTCATCAAAAGAGTTTTGCCAGATTTTACTGGACCTAAACAAAGACACATTTTTCGAAAAAATGTCTATCTTTAAAAAAGAACTTATTTTCTAGTAAAATTAAACATTTGAATTTGGAATAATAATGATGGGTAGAAAGTGCACCACTTTATTCGACTGTATATCGCAGCAAACAATCAAATCTCCATGGCGACAGTTTGTGAGAAAATTCAATAATATATCGTTACTATTATTCCGGTATTCTTTCAAAAACCATATTATAATAAACCAGCATTTTTCTTATTTGTTGAGATTGAGAGAACATTTTTATTTTCAAGGAATTCATATGAAATTTATTTACTTATTTTATTTTTCTAGATTCGTTGTTCCTGGTGCTTATATTTCCAAGAACAACTATTTATCATATTGAATAAAGAATAGATTATAAATACAATTTAATTGATACATTTTCTTTTTTAGATTTATTTGACCAGATGGCTTAATCGCAAAACCAGGACCACGAAGTAGTACTTCGTGATCAGGACATTATCCCACCTCTCAACCCCTAATTTCTCCCGCTCCTAATATAATGTAGGGACACAACGGGATCACCCAAGCGCCAGGGGCTGTAACGCTCTTAACCCAGAACAATAATATAATGTCTGCATCAAGAAACTCGCCGAGCGCTCGAGATCGTGTAAAATTATGGCCCAAACCAAGTCACAAAATTGATCTTTTTAAATATAGGCTTATAGGGAATGATGAGACGGAACTTAATTTGATTACTTTTTCAACAATAAATCATCGTAAGTTGGACAAATATTATACCAGAATAGAGGGCCCGGATGCAATAAGGGCACATAAAATTTTGTCGTGCGAAAACGAAGTCCCCTGGAAGCTTTCGAAAAAATGTTTGAATTTTAATTTTTCAAAAATATATATGGATGTGAAATTGGATTGTGCATCTTTTTTCTTAACACAAAAAGTTGTCACTTTTTTAATTCAAAATTAAAGCCAAAAAACTTAGTTTTTTGGAAAAGTCGATTTTAATCCGTTTTCCACTTCAACTCGTGCTCGGTTCGTCATTTTTTTGAATTTTTGAATGAAATTTTCAGCAGATATACCTTAGGGTATCCTTCGATTCATAGAGGAACAGGAATTCAAAATTAAAATTTTCTAAAATTTTTATTAATTGTTTTTCTGATGCTCGGCGTGAATCGGACCTTTGTAACTTCCAGCGTTTCGTTTGTCGAGCGAATTTTGAGCAAGCAAAGACTTCTTGTGACAAAAATATAGAGAAAGCTAGGATAAAGTTTTTTGAAAAGTTTTAGGTCGACATAATTAATAGTTTAGGAGTAGTGATGATTTTAGTTAATGTCAGCGCTAGAGTTTTCGAGTGTACTCTGGAGCTTACCGCCGCCGCCACCACACCACGATCTCTCGCTACTGAGTTTTTTCTTATAATATGATGATTAAATTTTTTAGTGCATAACAATTAAGCGAAAGTAAGTAGATAAAACACCCATGAATTGTATTGTTTTTTAATAGAATTTTCACGGTTTATTTAGATTTAACTGTAAGAAATTCTAATGTTACCCAATGTTTACACCTGCATTCGGCTTAACTCGTAAGTGACCTTGAACATTCGCATTGTAAAACAAACCTATGTTAAAGTTCATTGCACTTTTTCTAAATCCATTTTCAAATAAAAACGGATCCGTTACTTAGTCCTTATTCACTGGACAGCTCACATCTGAGTTCACATCGATATAGAAAACGAAAAAGAGACAAAAAGATATGGGCGCAAAATGTACGAAAAATATGCAAAAACAATTCTTATTTACTAAGACATTCAATTAATATCATATTAAAATCAAAAGCTAAGCCCCAGAGTACACTCGAAAACTCCAGCGCTGATATTAACTAAAATCATCACTACTCCTAAACTATTAATTATTTTGATCTAAAACTTTTAAAAAAACTTTATCATAGTTTTCCCCGCCTTTTTTCACGAGAAGCCTTTGCTTGCTCAAAATTCGCTCGACAAACGAAACGCTGAAAGTTACAAAAGTCCGATTCACGCCGAGCATCAGAAAAAAATTGTTAAAAATTTTGATTTTGAATTTCTGTTTCTCTATGAATCGAAAGATACCATAGAATATATCTGCTGAAAATTTCATTTAAAAATTCAAAAAACTGACAGAGCACGATTTGGAAGTTAAAAACGGATTAAAATTGACTTTTCCAAAAAAGTAAGACTTGGCTTTAATTTTTAAACTAAAAAAGTTACAGCTTTTTGTTTTAAGAGAATAAAGTGCACAATCAAATTTCACATCCATATATATCTTTTAAATATTAAAATTCCAAAATTTTTTCGAAAACCTCCAGGGTACTTCGTTTTTGCACGAGAAAATTTTATGTGCCCTTATTGCATCCGGACCCTCAATTGTTTGAAAGAGTGTGCACAGATTTGAAACGAGTTACATTCGCACACAATCAAAGCTCGTGTAAAGTGGTTGCGAAGAGGTGGTAACATAGCACACGACTGTAATTGCGCGCGCAACCAACCGATTGCCGATCGGAAAAATTCGGCGGTCTTCTATTTATATCTCGATCTGAATTTCATATATTTATGAATTTTCATATATTTCATATATATTTCTATCTATAGATAGCAATTGAAGAAACTGGCGATTTTAATGTTTCACAGGATTCTTGATTTCTTGTACCCGTCGATTTGGAGGTTATGTTTT
>JAAAKG020133691.1:0-14088 GCA_010014905.2 Druon quercuslanigerum | reverse complement strand
AACTTTAGCGCTGCAGTCGCGTTAAATTCGTAGTAACACTGCGCTACTACGTTCAACGCAGCACTCGCCCTAAATTTTTTTTCAGTGTAGTACATCTTGCAGCACAAACGGTCATTCGAAATGATCCACATCCTCCAGAATTAAATTTCTCAAACGATGAAACTTTTCCAAATGATTTAATTAAAGCCGATCATTGGGAAAACAATTACGTCAAGATAAATACAAAATTTTAATTTGTAGAAATCATCAACTCCTAACAACAATTGCAATCATGATGAAAAAAGGGGGATTCTTTACCAAATAGAGGTAGCAAAAAAAGATTTAATGCCATGTGAGAAAGAGTTCTATGTAATACATCGCAGAACGGTATCAAATACTTACTTACAACATAAATTAAGGAATGAAGAAGATAAATTTAAAATTCTTCGTTACCGGTGTAAATCAGAAAAATTTGAAACACTTAGAAAAAAGTAAATAATATGCATGAGCTGGATCGTTTCTGCTCTTCATTATACGATGATGTTTCCTTATAAATCTGGTCTCCAATATGTATTAAACAAAAAATTAGTTTCAAAATATGGGCTCAGCAATAGTTAATAAATTTGCGATCAAGACATCCTGTTTTTTTTCATTAATGGACAAAGCTTTGCCACAGTATTTGATGCCCCATATTTTATAAAATATATAAGAAATTTTCTTATTCGTTGCAAAATAAGATTTGACACTCAAGAAGAAGCAAAATAGAGAATATCGAAAAAGTTGTTAATTTAGATGAGAAGAAAAAGTATAAGTATCTGCCAAAACTTAGGCCACAGCATTTTGTTATTAGGTTGCTTTAAGATTTCGATTGCTGATTGCGAGGAATGTTTTATGCCTTCCTCAAACTTAACAAAATAAGAAAAAATGGCAATTAAAGAACTCAATCGGAATAAAGAAATTATAATATTAACCGCAGATAAAGCCAACACAATAGTAATAATGAATAAAGAAAACTATAACAACAAAAGGAATTACAAAACGTTAAACAAATCCTATTGCAGAACGATTACACAATCAAACAAATTGATAAATCAATAAGAAAATAATCCAAGAAAACAATTAAAAACCTAATAAAGAAAGAGAGAGAAAGAAAAATTCGCAACAAACACAACATCCAAATCATATTTAAACCACCTGCGAAAATAGGACAACTTCTAAACAATCCTAAAGACAAAAAAGGCACCTCTCAGTAATAAAGGAACATGAGAGTAAAGTCAGACTAAAAAATTTCACGCAATCAGCACTAGCTGAACATCATATCGAAACAGGATATAACATTTTATTTGATAAAACTACCGTCATCGCTAAAACACACAATATTTCTCCAAGAAAACATAGAGAAGCAATCAAAATCTTAAAGCACCCTAATAACATCAATAGGGGCAACGGCTATAATACCAATCCGATTTGGCTTTCCGTGTCCCGGATTGTTTAAATAAGACTTGATTGGCCAATCAGGTGCGTCCTGTCTCCATGGTGAGGCGCTCTGGCTAATCACATGCATCGTAGAGAGTATACATGAGAATTATTAATTATTGGTTCTATGAAAAAAGTCATTAGAATAAATTGTTCCATTTTTTGAATAATATGAATATCGGTACAGAGAATATTTAAATTAAAAAAAAAAATCTTTCTCAGAAATATTCAAAAATGCGCTCACTTTTTGAATTTTTACCTAAAATGGCTGGCTAACGAACTTGACCTTTAATTTAGGATACTGAAAGAGTGTACCGAAGGAAAAGCTAATAGATTATTTTTCAAAGGTTATCGTGCTCATAGACAGACATACATACGGACATACAGAAAGGCACATTCATAAAAACCTGTTTCTCGGATTCAGGAGGTCTCAAAACGTGGACATTTGACAAAAACTGAGGGGGTCAAAGTTTACACATATCTAATACCTTCTCTGATGAGAATTTAAGAAGATAAAAACTACTTAAACTCTTAGGAAGTACAGGCTGTGGATTTATTTGACCAGTAAATATCAGACCAGCCCCATTGAGCGCTCGCGTCATATTTAACGGGTCTTTTTTTCATTATGTTAGCATTGATTTAGATTTTATAAGTCGGTGAGATCGCCGTCGCGATAGAGGGAACGAATGGTGAGAAGATGGTCAGTCGAATCGATGGGCTCTCGTGATTCGGACATTCGTGCGATATCTTGTGGATCTGTAGAACAAAGGTCTTTGTGGTGTATTTTCGGCCTTCGTGGCGTGGCTTTCTGCATCCGCGGCGTGGTTTAAGCAACCAGGCATCTGAAGACCAGCCGGGTCTTGTCATTTATGACCTTTTTACAAATATAATCGTAAATTTTGTTAATAACATACGAGTCTATTTATTTCCCCTTAACGGAAAAACAAAAAATGGAAATAGCAAGAGGCGACCTAACATTTCAGAAGTGGGATTGGGAGTCCTGCTCGTGCCAGATTGTGAAAAAGTTATAATTGAAAAATTAAAGTGAGGAAACTCGTAATGGCGGACGTGCAAAGTTGAACGCGTCGCTGGACGGTATTCTAGACGGAAAAAAGACAATTCGTTTAGTATAGGCCGAACGTGCGTATCGGATTTTGTGTTCGGTTAACGCGAAGTGAGAACAACGCAGTATAGTGTCGAAGGAATTCATTTATGGCGTCAACCTATAGGAGGTTGAATCCAAATTCGATTCCACCTCGATTTCCAGGAAATGTTCAAGTTAACCACAGATTGATCCAAAATTCTGGAAATGCTCAAGGCAGCCTCGCTTCTAACCGGGTGCAGGGTAATCCAGCGCCAGGTCAAACGCTACCGAATAAAATACAGCAGTTGATTGCGGCCATGACAGCCCTAACGCAGCAAAACGCAGCTTTGATGGCAGCAGTTAATAATCCTCAACCACCAGCGCCACCTCAGCAACACCTACAACGTTTTACCAGACCTCTCTCATAACATTTCGACATTTAATGGTCTTTCTGGAGCATCCCATGTGAAAAAGTTGATTAAACAACTAGAGTCTATAGCAATGCTACATAACTGGACAGAGGCGGTAGCCTTTGAAACCGCGAGAAGTTACTTACCAAAGGCAGCTAAAAGTGGTATCTCGCTAATATGGACGTTATTACGAATTGTCCAAGTTTCTATGCGGCCTTGAATAATACCATTGTTGTTGAAAAATCCTTATCGGAGAGGTACGAAGAAATGAAGGAGATGTCAAGGTGCGAATGATGATACAAGAGAATACTTTTTGGAGAAGCTTTTGGTATTTGAACTAGAAGAGTTCAAGAAGCAGATTGCCATTGGGTTGTGGTCAAGAGAGTCCAGTACTTACATTATGGGTCAAAGTTTCCTAGATGTTGACGATATCCTCAAAAATATTTTCTAATTGGGAGTAATTGGAGGCAGCCAGAAAGCAGATGATCAGCGCTTCGAGAGAGCCAGCTAAAATTTCTCGAGATCGACGCAACGATTTTAAAAATAAAGGACGCAAGGTTTTAAGGCAGCACATCTGCAGAGGGGGCGATTAGCAGGCGTCAACGACACATAAGAATAGCGACGTAGTAGGTAAGAGAAATGAAGGTTATCGTTGTCAGTCGGAGGGGCACTATGCTTCTGGGCGAAAAGGAAACTGTTTCAATGATAGATCCAGGTAGTTCGGATTGTTTAATTAAGACTTCCACAACCCTTACGCACGGGTACCAGTTAACTCCCATATCTAGTATGTTGATTGGCTTCGGAGGAGGGGAAACAGAATGGAGAGGAGTCATTCATGAAAGTCTAAAAGTTGGCGAAAATCAAGCGGAAAAAGTCCGTTTTAGAGTAGTTCAGGATAAAGCACAACATTACGACGTGATTATTGGTAGGCATTTTACCGAACTTCCTGAGATTGTTTACTACAAAATCAATGATCGTCTAGAGTTTATTTATAAAGAATATTTCGAATTTAATAAATTTCCTGAAGTAGACAAACGAAACGATATGTTAGGGAAAGCAGAAGTACTCACAAAAACCCAGATTCCCCCAGCTTCAGTTAATTTTGTTTAAATTAAGATCTGTGAGAATCAAATTAGTTTACCGTTTTATAATCCTGGAAAATATGAACTACAATTACAACCGGGAGATATTCTAAGTCGAAACATTATGATAGTTTAAGAAAACACTCCTATTCTACATCAATGTTCAAAGTTTGAATTCGGAACAAAAAATTCAATTACTTCAATTGATCAATAAATATCGTCACTGTATTTCCATGCAAACTTCAGAACTAGGATGTACCCATTTGCTAAAAATGGATATACAGGAAAAGCCTGGAAGCATTCCTTCGTATTCCAAACCATTTAAAACGAGTGCAGGGAACAGGGAAATCATCAGTCAAAAGGTTGGAGGGTGGAAAACAGCTGGTTTAGCGCCCGAAAGCAATTCGGCGTACGCGAGCCCATGTTTGTTGGTTCAGAAATCTGACGGTTCACAGACACTCGTTATCGATTATCGCAGACTAAATAAAAACACAATTAAAATGAATTTTCTACTGCCTAACATTCACGATGGCATTGAAGAACTATACGGGGCCAAACTTTTTGCGGTATTAGATTTAGCACAAGAGTATTTACAGATTCCTCTTACCGAAGAGGCGAAACAGAAAACAGGATTCATAACGCAGGAAGAAACGGGACAATTTGAAGGGACAATTTTGGGGCCTATGAACGCCCCGTTCTACTTTGCAAAGCTTAAAAATTATTTTTGGGTCACAGGGACCTAAACTTGCTCTCGTATATTTTGACGTCATTCTTACTCATGCTCGTTCGCGGAAGGAACTTCTAAGCAAAATTGAGATAGTTTTGATACTTTTAAGAGAGGCAGTTCTCACACTGAATTTAAAGAAATGTAAATTCGGGTTAAGAAATATTGAGTATTTGGGATTCTTATTCGGGGATGAAGGAATTGAGTCAGGGAAACGAACCTTACGAGGAATTGTAGAATTTCCTACTCCGAAAAACGCTCATGAAGTACGAAGATTCCACGGATTATCCAGCTAATTTATGTTTATCCCAGGACTCCGATAATTGATCTAATTAAAGAGGGTAATGACGTTGTATGGAGTGAGCGTCAGGAAAAAGCGTTTCAACAAATTAGAATCGCGTTAGCGTTACGTCCGGTTTTAGCATATTTTAACACAAAAGCCGAGCATACTGAATTGCATACAGATGCATCCTTAGAGGGATTGGGCACGAAGCTATTTCAACCCGACAAGGGATAAAAAACTACACCTTGTTTACGCAATAAGCAAACAGATCTCCGATGTAGAAAAAGCGTATAACTCAAGCAAATTAGAGTTAATGGCAATCTTATGGGCGATGCAAAGGCTTAGAAATTTGTTATTCGGGATTTCATTTGATGTAATTAATGACTGTCAGGCACTCATATACGTGAACTCTTTGAAATCCAAAAATCATCAGATAATTCGGTGGCTAAACCTAATCGCCGAATTTCACTATAATATTGTCCATAGGAAGAGTGAACGCATGCGACACGTAGATGCACTTTCTAGAGCGTCTGTCGATGAATTCGAAACAGAATTGAAAACCGGAGAGGTGTTTAATGTTGCAATACGCGAGGACGAAATTATTATGTACCAACGAAGTGACGAAGATATCTTTTGCTCAAGATCAAAATACTTGAGAAGGCAGAATGTGATCAGGCCCGAAGAGAAAAAAGGGAAGTTGAGGGATATGCTTTACACTGCGGAATAGTGTATAAGAAAGTCTGCGAAAAAGAATTGTACGTGGTCCCGAAGGCCATGCGTAAGGATTTAGTGATAAAGAATGACGATTTATGTAGCCTTTTTAGTGTGGATCGAACCGTCGCACGAATACAAGATTATTATTATTTTCCAAAAATGCGAAATTATGTTAATGTCATATAGCTTCTTGTATTAAATGTTTGTTTACTAAAAGGAAACCTGTAAGACAGGATGGAGAGATACACCCGATTCCTCAGTAAAGGTGACCTTTCGAGACGATCAACGTGGATCACCTCGCACCATTTGTCTCGTCTGCTAAGGGTAATAAATATATATTAGCGGCAATTTTTAGCCTAACAAAGTTTATCCAATTGTACCCAGTGCGTGATGCAAATGCAACCACGACTGTACGTAAACTAAGCGATTTTGTCGATCGATTCGGACCCTCAGGCGAATGGGCAAGTCGAACGTCTCAATAGCACAATTCTTCCGGTTATGATAACGAGCATAACTGACGCGGAAGGGCGTCACTGGGATCTTAGAATTAAGAAACTGGAACGCGATAAAAATTAAAATAATAAACCGAAAACTGTGAAACTTACAGAATGCCTGAAGAAGTTAGAGCTGAAGTTCGTCAGAAAATCGAAATAGAACAACAAAAAGAAAGAAAAAAGATAAGATTCAAGTAGGATTAAAAATGTTAAATTTGCGATTGGAGATATTGTCGTTATGAGTAAATATGCAGAAAATATGGGAGAATCGACAAAGTTACAAGAGCGTAATAAAGGGCCCTTGGTAATAACTCAAGTTTTACCGTCAGATACTTAAAGAGTTCAAAGTTTTACTTCGCCTAAGAATTCTCGACAGGACGGCTCATGTGAGTCAACTTCGAATTTGGAAAACGTATAGCGATGATTGCGAAAACGAAAATAATTCAGAGAGCGACAATGAAGACTCGGCTAGTGATAGCGGAAGAAACAATAGTCTATAAATCCGACCGGATCAACGAACCGTAAGTCGATACTAGATCAGGTCAACATTTTCGACGCAGCAAACGAAATAGGCAGCAGCTAAAACGATACGAAATATGTGCAGAGTAATCTTGTTCGAGGTAGAAATAAGTAAAAATGATAAGAATGAAAAAAATTGTTCCAATTAACCTTAAATTATTCATCAGTATATTCTTATGATTATTGCTTGGAGGCCAAACAAATTTAGGATGACCGAATGTTAGCATTGATTTCGATTTTATAAGTTGGCACTGGCGCCGTCGCGATACATAGGGAACGAAAGGGGGAGAAGTTGAACCGGGCCTTCTCATTTATGACTTTTTTACAAATATAATCGTAAATTTTGTTAATAACATACGAGTCTATTTATTTACCCTTAACTGCAAAACAAGAAAAGGGAAATAGCAAGAAACGAACTAACAAGTATTTTTTGCTAAAATTCACCGCGAAAGGCTTCTTAATGAGATTCCGTGTTTTTACATGATATATTATTCGAAAGAGCACGAATATCCCTGCAGAAAAAAACAACTAATTTTGATTGTTTTTTAAGGTGGCCGATCTAATAGCCGGACTACTTTTAAGAGTGGCAAGGCTACTGGTATAGATGGTATTATCATTGTAATATTGAAGATCAGTGACGAGTATTTGTTTAATTGTCTGAGCGAGTTGATGAATGCGTGAGCGAAGAATGAAGAAGTTACAAAATATTGACGAAAAGCGATTATCGTTCCCAATTTCAAAAGAGCTTAATTTTACTAAATACCGCAGACAAATAATTTACTAAAATACTTATTGGCAGGGTCATGGAAATACCAGAAGAAAAGATGTCTGAATGCCATAATTGGTGTATGTCAGAAAGATATGTGCCGATAAGATATTTATTTTGAGGCAGATCATAGAAAAAATTTAAGAGTAGACAACAAAGTTTTCTATGCATTTGTGGCTTCAGAACAAGCCTTTACTGAAAAAGTTGTCTTTGACCGCTCTTTAAATAACGTGGTTATTCTCCATGAATAAGAATTTATTGGTCACACGTTCATAATATAATAAAACAAGAGATTCTAATGTTCAACGAATCTTTCTGTATTTGTCAACACAGTTTTCCTTACGTTTCGACCTTATTGCAGGTCTTCTTCAGAGTACATTTAAAAAAAAAACTATATAACAATAATAATTTATTCTATTCCATTTATATCCATAAGACATTTCAAAATCTGATTTCGTGACTTTATTAAATTTTGGAGTGAAACATTTAGGATTGGTTCTTTAAACAAATTGTGCACACAAGTCTTTGTATTAAAAAGTAGTTATTTTGTAAAAATTACTATTGTAATGAAATTGAAACCTCAAAAAACTTACTGAGATCTCAAATTTGTAGAAACTACATTTTTGAAACTGAAAATGTGTTTTGTTTGTGGCGGACGTTCGACTACACAATGCGTTAGAGATGAAGCTAGGTTTTATTGAGTGGAACATAAAGCTGATATTAAACTGGCATCACATATGAAAAAACCGCCAAATTTAAATTTTGATAATTCTAAATTTATAATTCTAAATTAATATTTATTTAAATTTTAAAAAACTATTCTTTATAAAATGCTTTGGTAAATTTGATTAATATTTAACATTTCTGTTTATAAATTAATAGAAATTTTATTGTATTTATTTATACAAAAAGGATGATAAATCTGAGTTTTGAATTCCAAAATCACAATCTCTTTTATGTTTATTTATTGAAATTTTAAGTCTCCTGTCAGTTTCTCCAATATAAACCTTGTTACAACCTTTGCATTTTACCAAATATACCACTCCAGATACATTCTCTTCTTGTTTATTTTTTAAAAAAGGGAATTTATTTAGTGTGTAGTTATTAGTAAAATACACATTTATAGTATATTATTTTAGTGAACATCTAAGACGCCCTGCGAGATTTTCAATGTTTGGCAGAGAAACTTTCATATCTGTTGCTCTATTGGTTTCATTCCATTTTTTATTTTTTGAAGATTTATTATACATTTCAATTACTCTTCCTTTAATTACATTATTTATCAGTTGCAATGGATAATTGTTTTGTACTATAGTTTTCTTCAATTGACTTAAATTTTCTTTCTGAAATTTTATGTCACTTAATTTGACACACCTATCTACTAATCCTTTAATTAAACCTATTTTTTGAGCAAATAAATTACGTTAATTTTAATTAAGTTAGCGTCCTGACCATGAAAGTTTCTTGTACCAATTTGTGATTAAGTTTTCATCTGGAGTTTTCATAATTGATAAATCATCCAAATATATTTTATAAAGGATACGAGTGAAACTCAAACTATTAAAGGCTCTTTTGTCCAATAAGTTCTCCATTATCTCCTATAATTCCATCAGCTATCATTCCATCAGACAAATTAGATGAATTTTTAAATACCTTCAACAGCTTAGAAGACACAATAAACTTTACCATAGAAAAAGAAAAAAATAATACAATAACAGATCTTGATTTATCAATTATAAAAACTCAGATGAAATCTTAATGACAAATGGGTACAAGAATCTGTCATGACCAGGACGCTACCTTAATTATAATTCATATCATTTATTTACTCAAAAAATAGGTTTAATCGAAGGATTAGTAGATAGGTGTGTCAAATTAAGTGACATCAAATTTCATAAAGAAAATTTAAGTCAATTGAAGAAAACTTTAGTACAAAACAATTATCCATTGCACTGATCAATAATGTAATTAAAGAAAGTGTGTTTGAAATATACAATAAATCTTCCAAAAATAAAAATCTGAATGAAACCCATAAAACAACAGACATGAAAGTTTCTCTACCAAACATTGGAAATCTCTCAGAAAGTCTTAGATGTTCACTAAAAAAATACAATATTTTGTTTTTTACTAATAACCAGACATTAAATAAATTCCCTTTTTTTCTTAAATAAAGATAAAGAGAATGTATCTGCAGTGGTATATTTGATCAAATAAAAAGGTTGTAACAAGGTTTATATCGAAGAAACTGGCAGGAGACTTAAAACTCGAATAAATAAACATAAAAGAGATTGTGAAATTGGAAATAAAAATTAAGGTTTATCGCAACATGCATGGCAATCAAATCATCATTTTGATTTTAAAATTAATAATATTCAAATTTTAGCTAAAGAAATTATTACACATAAAAGAAGATTTATTGAATCCATTTTTATTAATAAATGCATTAAAATTTCTATTACTTTTAAAAGAGAAAATTTAAATAAATATTAATTTAGAATTATAAATTTAGAATTATCAAAATTTAAATTTGGCGGTTTTTTCATTTTGTGATGCTAGTTTAATATCAGCCGTATGTTTCGCTCATGAAAACCTAGCTTCATCTCTTACGTACTGTCCGCACATCCGCCCAAAACAAAACACCGTGTCAGTTTCAAAAATGTTGTTTCTACAAATTTGAGACCTCAGTACGATTTCTGAGCTTTCAATTTCATTACAATAGTGATTTTTACAAAATAACTACTTTTTAATACAAAGATTTATGTGCACAATTTGCTTAAAGAACCAAACTTAAATGTTTCACTCCAAAATTTAATAAAGTCACGAAATCAAATTTTGAAATGTCTTATGGATAAAATGGTCAATACAGGTCATTAATAAATTATTATTGTTATACAGTTTTTTTTAAAGATGGACAAATAGAAATTTTATAGTCATTTTAAAAACGTTGGCTTAGGTGATAACGAACTCTGAAGAAAACCTACAATAAGGTCAAAACGTAAGAAAAATTTTGTGGACAAACACAGAATGATTCGTTGAACATCAGAACCTCTTGTTTTATTATATTATGAGCGTATGGCCAAATTAAGTTTTATTCATGAAGAAATTATACTACTAATACTACTACTACAGAAAATTCTGATAAGCATGGATACAAGGTTATGGTTCTGAAATCGACGGACTTGATATTAGACAGGGCTTTAGGCAAGGATGAATTGTCCTCTTGTTCATTCAATATATAGACCATTCCACAGAAAGTGTAATTTTCTAAAAAAAAAAGTTCCAAGACAAATCTTAAGGCATTTTAACATAGTTCATATTTTTTAGCATGCGCGCAATTTGCACTAAATATTGAAACTAGTATCTCCGTAAGCTTAATTGAATGAATAATATTTTAGAAATGGAAGATGAAGGAAGGTTTTTTCTTCTTTTGAAATTTTCAGGGTACCTTCAAGTATAATGTAAATCACGAACTTTTTGATTAAAAATATACGAGTGCCTGGAATGAATTAATGCGGACGTTATTAAAAAAGTTCAAAACTTTATTACTAAATTGGAAGTCATCAATCTTTAACTTTTATTTTATACCAAGGTTGGTTGTTTTTCCAACAAAGAAATTATATCCTGACTATTTACAATATAACAGTTCGTAAATTAAACAATTCAAAGAGAATGTATTATCTTATTTATTATTCGTAGAAAGATGTATTGCGAAATATCACACGAAAGTAAAACTGAATCTATATTGCTAATGATTCTTTTTCAATTGTGCTCAGCTTCCTTTTAAGTTTCTGCTTGACGTTTTGCTGCTTGCTTTTGCCTTTTTCACATTAAAAACTCTTAATTTATTTTATTTTTGTTTAACAATAAAACAAATTAATATTCAATAATATAATGTATTTACTATCTGATAATATTTCAAATAAATTAATTTCGAATTCATCCGAAACTACGATCACATTAAATGTTTTATGAAAAATATATAATTCCAATAAAAAGAGCAAATAGAATGTTTAACGTTTAATTCAATTGTGGTATTAAAAATTGTTTTAAATCTAATATTACCAAAACCTATTTTTAGACGAGTAATTTGAAAGAAAAAATTCTAATTTTTAGAAAAAAAGTTTTAGACAAAAGTTGACATGTAACTTTTGAAGAAAAACCATACATATACATATTTTAACTTTGATTTTTACGAAATGCACACTATTCTTTAGGCACATAATTTTTCTTGCGAGGACGTTTTTTTGACACAGGAATACACAACAAATTTAATCCTATTTTGATGCGCGCTATTTTTACAGCTGTCGTCGCTAAAGTGAACATTTTCGCCGAAAACTTTGAAGTTCACATTTTAACCTTAAATTGCATATAACTTTTGCGGGCACTGCGATATTAACCTTATCAATATCCAATTTCTTCATCCCAAAATCCTTGTTTCATTTCCGTAAGCATAGAAAATTATGCTTTAAACATTCTTGGATTAAAGTACGATGATGGAGGGAAGTTTTTTTTCACCAAAGTCAAAATGTTCGATGTTTGAGTATGTGACAATTCGATAATTTTAGAAGGTCATCTTTTTCATCTATATAGAACCTAATTTACTTAATTGAGATACTTAAGATTTCTTTTCAGTGGTAGAGTTTATCACCTTCTTTCAAAGTCCGCTAGAAAATCTAAAAAATGTTCAAAGTTAACAAAATGATGGTGGTTTTTCTAAAAATATCCAAAGTCGACTATCTTAAAAAACCGACGCTTATATTTTTTGTCATTTATTTGTTAAATGTGTACCCCCATGAGTTTTATGCGGCATAAATAAATTTTGTGGTCAGAAGAATTTTTTTTCATCAAATCGAATTTTCGCATTTTTCTTGCATACAACAGATACGAAAAAATAAAGAAAATATTTTTAAATCCTATTTAATGTCCAATAATCAAGTTAATATATAGAATCTCTGAATTGCTTTCTTATTTTTATTATCATAAAATCACAATAAAAAAAAAACATTTCTAAACATTATTCACCAAAATATTATTATACCAAAATATTACTTGCAAATGTTTTGTATTGTGATTTGATAATAATACAAATAAAAAAAGACGAAAGAGGATCTGTTTTTCAAATTACAATAAGAATATTTTATAGTGGTTGGCCAAATTTGGTCGTTAGATTCTTGGTTTTATCATCAGAAATTCTACATATTAAGAAAATAATCCGTACAGTTAAAAAAATTTCTACAAAAAGTTTCATTACTCATTTTTAATATCTTGTACCATTTCCGAAGAAATTATAAAATTTAACATTTCTTTCGGAAACTGCAGTTGCAGCAGAGCAGCCAATTCTTTCAACTGCACAAATTTGTTATTGAATGTATTATAAATGGCTTTTCTGTGCACAGTTTCAAAATCAGCACACACTTCATTTAAAATTCAAATTCATTGCTTGAATTTTACCTATTATTGTGAATCTAAATTTGCATAGACATTAAACTATCACACAATGATAGAAAAAATTAAGGCATTTTCGAATTTGGCGATTTCTGTGAGAGGGGGAAAATCCTACCTTTTTCATTTTTGAAGAATATTTTGTACAAAATTTTATTTATATAAAAAAGATATTCTAGAAGTTTTATGCAGGCTAAGCCAGTTTTGTGGTCTAGATAATTTTTTTCTTCACAAAAATTGAATTTTTATTTTTCTCGTAAATGGTGAAAGATATCATAAATGAGTTAAAAAAACTTTATTAACTGTGCAAACTATTTATTTTCATTTTTCGTATATTATATTAGCGTAGTATATGGAATGTTCCGGATGCTAATTAAATTGTTGGATACGTCTACATGGTATTCAAGTTTTTTGTTCATTACGACAACGATTTTGGTGAATGATCATTCGCAAAAAAAGAGAAAAAACGAATTATGTACTTATAACCATTTTAAAGCAATAATTTGTCCTTTTGTCTTTAACTAATCTAACAGAAGGAAATGTTGCCCGTAATACGTGTTTTAGTAGGCATGTAACTAGCAAACTTTTAATGATAATGTTTACAACAACAATATTTTAATAGCAAATAGTACAAATTATTATAAATACCTATTTATGTCTTTCATGTTTAGTTCTTGTAGAAATTCGGTGTCGCAGCTTAGCAGTTTTAGTTTTTCTAGCAAATCCTCCATACTAATACATGCAGTATAAGCTGCAAACGGAGCTGTTGCATCTTCAACAATAATTTTTGCAGAATCTCGAAACATTTTTTATTTAATTTTTTTTCAATTTAAACCTTAAATCATTTGTATAATTAGGTTATGGAAACTTAATTATTCTTTGCTTATAGCCTCTTAGATAATAAGCTATATAACACGACATGAACTATGTCAAATCAATAACAGAAGTCGCTTCATGGTGGAAAAATTCAGTTGTCACCACCGCTCCCAGTGATTGCTCGATGCACTACTGCGCATACGTTAAACAGATAAGTATTGACAAAGATATTAGGTCCTAGATACGGCATGAGATTAGTTCCGCCACATACTGGTAGTTAGCGCGGCGGGCAAGTTTGT
>JAAAKG020133690.1:0-14088 GCA_010014905.2 Druon quercuslanigerum | reverse complement strand
AAGTGTAAGCGCCGAGTCTGCACATGTAAGTCTACACATGCTAATCTCCACGCTTAACTTTGCAACTTTGTATAAATAAATTTTTTAGGACTGTACACATTAACTGTACCCGTTAAAGTGTACTTTCAAAAACCCTGCACATGCAACTCTACACATGAACCTTGACAATTGGAAAGCTCTAAGATTAAAGTCTACACAAATAAACTCTTCACATTAAACTCTGCACATTTAACTGTACACGTTATATACTTTCAAAATGTAAATTTACCGGACAAAAGGCCTACAACTTAAATTGGGTGCCTTAATGTTTGCACGTTGAACTCTACAAGAAGAAACTATGTACATTAAACTCTACCCGGTTAAATCTACACGCTATTATATCTACACATTTAACCCTACACGTTTAAGGCTTAACGCTAATAATAACGAGTGGATCAAAATTTTTTATAATTTACTTATTTATTCTTTAATTTTTTTCGCTGATGCAGCCTACTATAATGGATAATAACTTCTTCCTAGAATTTTGTTAAAATACTTGGAGAATCGGAATTTTTGTAGATGATAAAAAAAGCCTTAGGGCACCAAGCACAGTGAAACCCTGAGACTGGGCCGGTTTTGGGACTGGGGGAGGTGGGGAATTACCCAGATAGGGGGCCGTATATTTCCCAAAGTTCTGACGATATCAAATTCATGCTGCAGGTGACAAAAATAAATCATTCTCGGAGAAGTCTGATTTTAAGGGTTTCATTTTCAATGAATGGACATTCAATCGATGTAGCGAAACAACTTGGGAAACGCAACCCTGATGCAGCGCTCTATTAGACCTATTTTTTAAACAATTCAACTTCTTGTATTGCTTAAGAGATCTTTGTTGTTAAAAATAACATTTGAAGTGTTCTAGGGGCACTTCAGGAACGTTCCGTGCTATTAGGGTACTGATGTCAAACACTGATAATTATAAATTTCAAGTTGCCAATCAGGCAAACAAATGCACATTCGAGGCATTTATTGACAGAAAAAAATCGTTCATCCATCTACTTTGGTTACATTTAAAATTTGAATAATGTTTTTTGACAAAATTTTTTTATAAATTGGAATTCGTAAAATGTATAAAGAAATTATATCAAAACTGCACATAGTAGGTGTTTATAGGCAGAAGAACAATTTTCTTTCTTGTGGTCTTGTTGAAATTAGTTTGGCAATATTTTCTACATGAATTCTTGTAGAGAAATAGAATTTATTAAATGTATAAACAATAGAAATGAACAAATAGAAATTCTATATATTACAATAATAGAAGAATCGGTGTGCTTTTTTAGCGTGAGTCCCGTTGCCTCTCACGATTCACAGTGCCATATTATCGAGTTCTTCAGCCCTTCACGGGTCTAACATCAATGACTCGATAGCCTCCGAGTCAAGGACAATGTCTGTATATTTCCACTTTTCTCTCAAATGTGTTAAATACGCATCAAATGAGATCAATAGCTTGTAGATCAGATCAGTGTTTGTTACATGTCAATTGCGTTTCCGCGTATGGTTTGGAACAAAAGACTCTCTGACTCTGGAAGGCACTCTCTAGCGCGCTTTTCTCTGGACTCTCTTTGCTGTCTCTTTTTCTCTTTAAGGGGGTTTTCTACCTTGTTGGCCCGAAATCCTGGTGGCTTTTCCGCATTTTTTTTTAGGAAAGTATAAAATATAGAAGGTCGAAATTTTTGCAATTTTGTGAAGTTATGTTTATTGAAAGCGTAAATTTTTTTTTTTGTCGTTACATGAAAAGGGGGGGTGGTAGGCATGGAACATTGGCGGGAGGTAGGGTGCGGGTTGTTCCGACTGTGGATGTCTTAGCGTCCATAGAAATGATCGAAAACAAAAAATTGGAACACTTTCTTATTTTATATACTATTCTGCATTGTTATGACTACAAACGTGAAAAAGAATGAGAAAATAATGAGATTTTGCAAAAAATTGATGGTCCCACGTTTTTTTTGTTACAAATTATTTTTTTAATTAAACAATTTTCAATATTTTTTAACGATTGTAGTTATAACTATGGAAACACTTTCTGCGAATATATAGAAGAAATTTCATAGAGATTGCCCAATTTTTGCGCCTTGTACGACTTCTACAGTCACGAAAAACGTAGTTTTTAGAAAAGCGCATTTAAAATTTTGCAATATATTGAAAAAGCGGCCCAACGCTCTTGACACTCCTCACCAAACGGTCGATAACTTTCGAAATTAATGATATTTTGACTTGAAATTTCGCAAGTACATTCTTGAAACATATATCTATCCGATAAAGAAAAAAATCGATTTTTTTTTGTACTCAACAAGGTAGAAACCCTCCTTAAGAGTTCCTCCCCTTCACTAGCGCTAGAAGCTCTCTCCCTTGCTCAGGCGTTCCCTTCGTTCCGATCTTTCCCTCTTGCTGTCGAACCAACCGAAACCGGACCACGCACAGCTGGCCATCGTGGCCTAAGGGAAATTTCGTCCCGTTCGAGTTCATTACATGCACTGCCAGTGCTCTCGCTGCTTACCTCCAGCTCTTTCGTCGGTAACTGTGACCTATCGATGCAAAGAAGTACCTACTGCAGCCAACAGATGTCTTTTAAGGCCGTTCTAGCTTACTGTCCCAAATTTTGCTTTTCTTCACACTATTTTCTGCCTCACAGCCCCTACAGACACGCTTTTCTCGTCCCTAAAATCCCCTAGCACCACTAGAAACACCCTTGTCCGCGATGAAGAACCAACCTCCTGACCATAAAACTATACCCCATCCCCTTACCAACCTAACCTTAATTTCCCTAATTAGCCAAATTCCAACCCACAACTACAATAAAAATTAATTTTTAACTCCCCAATTCACTCCTCACAACTCTACTTATCTTCTAGGATTCCACCCTCACACTCTACTTACACCTTCCACACAAAATTCGCAAATCCTTCTCACCGCCTATAACTGCACACTTTTTCCTACCACCACCAACATGCAAGTCCAATTTTCGAAATAAATTTTTCTGATCTCAAAGTGTCTAGTATTTCTATCATGATTGGGATTAGGTAGATGTATTTATTTGTAACGTGGTTTACCTTTCGAAAATCTAAAAATAATCTATAGTCTTTACCCGGTTTTTTGATGACCACTATCGGATTTCACCAATCGGAACAAGAGGATTTTCTTATGACCTGTTCTAATAATTTGTTTACTGTTTCGTAAATTATTTTCTTTATTTTAGGGCTTACGTGGTTGTATCGCTGTTTTATTAGGTTATGGCCCTGTACGTCTAATTTATGTTGAATTTAGTGGGTTGCCCTATGTTTCTTTCCAGAATGGATTTTTATTTTATTTCAAGGAGCTTTTTTAGTTGCGATTGTTGACTTTTGTTAAGTTCGATCATCGATCTTTCCTATACTATCCATGATATTGTTTAATTTAATCGCGCTTTTTTTTCATTTCCCCTCATTTTATTAGAAATTTCTGATATTTTTCTGATACTTTTCAAAAGGTTACCAGCGCTATTTTTATGCGTATCCTCGCATTTTTTGTTGTAAAAAATTTTTCCCTAATTTTTTTTATTATTATTATTATTTCTAGGTTATAAGTTGTTGCTCGTGGGGATGCTTATTATACTGGGGATATTTTTTGTAGGATTTTTTGCTGGAATTTGGGCGTTTTTGGGGATTGGTTATGCTTGCTAGGTACTAGGGAAGTTTCGCTATCTTTTACTTATTTTATTATTTTTATTTTTTTCCTATAATATTTTATCCCTAGTAATTTTAAAGATATAATGGGTCTTAAAATATTTTAAAATTCCTTAAACCATTAATGCTACATTTTGTACACTATCACTATAATCTAAAAATTTGACATTTTTCCTTTTTTCCAATTATCCGATCCTTTAAAAGGTAAGCTTTACACACTACCTGTCCAGGTATAACAATAAAATCCTTTAATTCACGCTTAATTTTTGTTTTGCTAATGTTCAACCTTATTTTTTGATACATAGTAATATGCATAGCAATAGTAAATTCGCATTCGTTTAAGCTCTTTCGACTTTAACGAACACATTGTCATCATGTATCTTGTGCTTCGCACTCGAATTTGTCCCTCAAATTTTATATCTCTTCCATAAATGTATATTATTACATTTAATACCATGCATGCATATTAAATCAGACGTAGTATTATTGACACGTTTAAAAAAGGGAATGATTTAAAAAAAAATTTCTATTGAAAATTTTATTGCAACTTCTGCCGTTTTTCGAAAACTAAATTTGCTAATTTATAATTTTATTTTTACGATATAAACGTTACACATACGGTCTACACATCAGTATTACCTTTTTCTAACTTCTAAATTATATCCCTAGCTTCAGTCACCCACGAAAATTCGATTGATGAGGGGTTAGGGAGGGGGGCTGATTAATTTAAACCGAGTCATAGGTGGTTAGGGTTTAATTCTGAGAAGGTCACAAACCTTTAGCAGCGTTGTGTTAGATGTGATATAGTTGATATAGTTGTATTAAAAATATAATTTTTTAAATTTTTATTACATTTTTTAAAAAGTACAATTTTTGAAACCACGCACATAAGGTAAAAAAAAGAAAATTAAATAATGAAAGTTTTAATAAGCATGTAACTATTCTCCGGGCAGATTTTTTTACTGGTTATGTTATTTTTTAGGAATAAAACAAAAACTCCACATCCTATCAAAGTGTCACCCATAAAAAATTTGTAGATCTTTTTTGAGTGTTGTTACTAAATCGGTAGGCTAGAAACATAAATAGTTAGGGCCGCCTGAACCGTTCCCAATTTGAACGTATGATATTGTGCAATATGCTCGGCTGAGCACTCGCGCACTGCAGTTCTTCTGAGGCGGCAGTTGTAACCGTCTCTCGTCCAGCCCTCTGAGAAACTGCGTGGGCCAGCAGTTCTAGGAATTATAACTATGGGACCTAGAGTGTACTTTCGACTCTTCATTTGGTATACCGCATGAACACACATTTAACTTTACTGTACTTTAAATTTTAATTGAATTATTAAAAAGTTAATTTCTAACCTATAAACACGTATGCGTCATGTACGTTACAAAATAAAACTGCACAGGGTGCATTGCAGACAAGCGCATTTACTCAACTCAATCCGATTGGGAGAATTTGGCAAAACTAGCAGCAAATCCAGTTGATTTAACTTTTAATCACTTTAAATCGTTATGAATCGTGTACAATTGATTTTTTCTAGAAGGGTGGAGGCAAGATGGACTTACCTCTATTTTGCTCCATTAAATCACCGAGTCCTTGCGATAAAGTTGCACAAAGCATCAAGATATTCCAATAAATTCCTTTTGACATTCTTGATATTAATTATAAAAATACTTAAGATGAAAGAATGATGGACGGCAGGTATGTACGTCATTATTTATAACGGAAATTTGTTTGCACTGTTCAGAGATTTATGTTCATAGATAGCACAGTTCATGATAAGAATACTTGCAATTTTGAAGGTGGTATTTGTATAAGCACAAGCACCATCCAGTTAAAACTGGTGTCAGCTAATTTGAAAAAGTGACTCTTTCAAATGATAAGAGTTGCCGAAAATAAGTAAGGCTTGTAAGAGTTAAAAAGAATTCCCACAGAATTATTGCATAAAATGCGTTTTAAATAGCGAATAATATGACTATTGTATTCTGCCGTGATTTGAAAAATACGCCGCAAACTGAAAAAAATCAAGAAATGAGTTTCTCATATAGTTAAAATCGTAAAAAAAGGATACTCCTGATTATTAAATTAATTTTGTATACATTGTAATAACTTTAAAAATAATTATTGCTCAATTTCGGTAATCACCGTTCACTGCAAAATCTGTTGAATTGTGATTTAAGAGAGAGCCATAACTGACGTTAAGGGGATGTATTGGAGTCAGAAAACGGGATTATATTATTTAGCCACACATTTGAATATTTTTCTCAAATTTTTTCCATACCTCATCTAAATATTATTGTTTTTTGGGACCGAGCCGATTTTTTGATAAAATATTCACCTACACTTGTCAAGTGCCTCGATTCAGGCACCCTAGAGTGCGTCGAATTACCCGTCACGAATGACCCTGTCGTCGCTATGAGAATCAGGCCAGTTACCAAAACTGAAATTTGAAAACATGGCTTGATTTAATTTTAATTACCAAAATTAGTTTATCCATGTAATTGAACAAAAGTGAAAAAAATATTCCAGAAAATTGGTTAATATTTGCAGAAATAATGGAAATGTTAGAGTGCATATAAAAAATGAGACTTACTATGTAAATTAGCAGATTGCGAGTAAAGATTATAGAAAACGCTTACTCAATCAATTACTCAACGACTTCAGTCGATAAAAATTATAATTTTTATTTTGAGCAATTAAATTTCAAACAATGAAAATTGAAATAAGATTAAAATGTACATATATAATTCAAACAAAAAGGAGATTAAAACTATGCTTGTTAAAAATTCTTCCACATAGAAACGAAAAAAATTATAATAATGTCTGTTTCTGAAACAGGAAATTGTATCCCCGAATCGCAGATTTTCGTACCAGTGAATGCGGAATATATATTATTTTGCGAGTTTACAAGTTCGAATCCAAGCATTGGGAAAATATTAAAATTGAAATGCAGCGTACACTTTTGGTAATAACTCTACTTATTTTTGTTGCAGTTAAGCCTTTTCAATCTTTTTTCAATTTTTGCGTAAACTGTTAAATGGATCACAAATTATATTTGAAAACCCTCTGTCAACATTATTCTCATTTTAATAAATATCGATTAAAAATTAGAATGTATTTTATTAAATTTTGAAGGTAACACAACTATTTTGAAACTATTTTGAGTAAAGTATTTTAAAAATAAGGAGATTTCAAATTTTTTAACAATTTATGTATACTTTATGCAAACTTTAAGGACGTTTCGATTACATTATAAGTAAAAACTCTGCAAAACCAGTAGAAAGGTTGGCACTCTTGACAAAAAATGTATGTTGTCCCTATTATAACTGAAAAACCTGTAACTTCAGCAGAATTTTTTCTGTGTGAGAGTATGCCATCCAGGCTGATGTTGATGTTAAATATTTTAGAGTTCTTTGTCAATACTGCGTATCAGTTACGGATGTGATTATTTTAATTAGATGTAATAAATTGTATAGTGTGTCTTAGTAGAGTGGTCCATAGTTTTTTTTCTTCAAATTTGCATTTATATCGTCCTAAAATTCGTTCAAATTCACAAAAAAATGCTTTTATATTTTTTACAAACAAAAATTCTGTTTAGAGGGAGTGATAGCCGCATGAAGTTTATCACTTATTTCCCAGAAGAAAAAAAGAGGTTTATGTATATTTCATTCATAATCGTCAATACTAGCTGAATTAGGTCGAAATTTAACATTTCTCTTTAAAATTAGCCACCTAACATGAATTATATTAAACGCCTCGTTCTCGAGATTACATGCAATAGTGTCCTTGTTATGCTAAAACTTCACAACTTTTAGAGTTTAAATTTAAAAATATTTACCTGGTAGTTCATCTGTACGTTATAATAGATCCGTATATCGCTAATTGTTTTCGATGTAAATTGAAACTTCAAACGTAAATTTGGTCTATCCTAGTATTTATTATAAAATATCAAATATTTACGATGGAAAACATGCAAAAAAGAGACGTTCCTGAAGTAGATCTTCTAAAAGACAATACGAAAGTAAAAAACTCAAGGAGAGGATGCAAAAATTGTAAAAGGTCTAAAAAACCACTCTTCTCTGTTGACAGATGTCATCCAGAAGCAACCTGAAAATGGTAAAGTCATATATAAACGTATACATCATACATAAAATACATTAGATTTCAGACGAACCCTATATGTAACATATACATGAGGTTTTAACAAGACCCCTGTATGTAACAAAAGTAATGACAATATGTAACAAGGAAATTCCACACCTTGTAACGTCATGATTGTACAATAAGCACTAGATGTAGCCCAAGATCCAAAGTTTAACGGTCAAAAAGGCCCTTCACTTGGAAATGATCTACAAGATCCTAAAAATAAATATTATCAGTCTGATCCTGTAAATAATGATCAACAAGATCAAGCTACATGTTTATTGGTCGATGAACATCATGTAATTTTGACATTATGGATTTAAAGCATGGTGAGTCCGGAGAGAAAAAATAACCGAATACAGAGACATCTATCAACATAACACCTGCAGCAACATTGAAGAAGGTGCCCTTCTTAGATGAAGACATACTCATAATGATAGGAGGTAAACCGAGTGTATCTTCTGAATTAAAAGTCGACATGCAACCTGAAGTAAAGGTAAAATGAAAGGAAATCATGGAGAAAGGTCTATAATCAGAGGAACAGAAAAAAAAAACAGAAAAAAAGTGATTTATACACTGAGGCACCAAAAATCCACTTAGAAATTTTCTAGATGCCAGCACTGTCAGAAATTGCCAAAAAGCGAGATCAACAGTTTGTTAAAACAAAAAATTCTTTTGGAACAGTACTAGCTTCCCTTTGTGTTGCAACGTCAATGATTCTTATGAAATCAGAAGGAGTAGAAAATATTTTTTAACTCCGATGGTGGACAAATCTCTTGGATCGACATTCGATGCCACAATTTCGGATAAATGGGTATATCGCGCGAAGTTTGTAGAAAGGTTAAAGAAGCCGGGGCCATTGAGAAAGCATGTACAACCATAAAAGTACCAGTAAAACCAGCACAAAATTAGTCGTCCCATAAGTCTGCAAACCAGGTAAACTGGAGAGGCCCATTTGCAAAATCCCTTCAAGTGGATGGTTATCCGAGGGTAAACTGGAAGCCCCAATGCAATCTGAGAATCAAGCCATACAAGAAGAATCTGACTCGAACGAATCAGAACTCCAGACGTCAACCTATGCAACCGAACATCGAGCAATGGAGCAAGAAGGAACGGAAGTAAGCATAGTGGCATATCGGGACGAAATTCGCAATCTATCTAATATACATTCGTACCGCCAAAAACTTAAGTGCCCCGGGTACGTTTATGGCATTATTGGATTTACAGGATGCCTTTCTCCTCTTTCCTGTACATGAAAGTAGTAGAATATTTCTAAGATTTATATTTGAAACTTTTTTATATCAATTTACTTGCTTACAATTTGGTCTGTGTACTAGCCCTTATGTATTCACAAAAATCATGAGACCTGTAGTAAACGCAATCAGAGTAAAAGTTTCTTGTCAGTCATTTATCTGGATTACACATAATGCATTAGAAATATGCACAGTTATTTTAAACTTGACAAAAGCAATCTATTATTCCCCTAAAGAAGTCAGGTTTTCTTATTAATTGTATAAGAGCTCCTTGATACCTTCTTAAACAAGCAAATATTTAGCTTTGATTGTAGATTCCGAAAAATATATTCTTTATTTAACGGAGGAGAGAAAACAAGGTATCCTAAAATTGTTAATCTACTTTAAAGTGGGTACGCAAGTCAAAATCCGTGATTTCGTACAATTATTAGGCGTTTTAAGTTCATGTTGTTCTTCTCTAGCATATAGCTTAGCATGTTGCAAAAGATTAGAACTAATTCTGCCAGTATTACAAAAAATAGTACATGCCGAAGCAAATGGAAGCCTTCCTAAATAAAGGTGTACCTGAGGAATCAATAGATTTCTTTTTAAATTTTATTTAGGACGATACCCTTAAGCAGTATAATGGACCACTGAAGGTATGGAATTCATTTACGCAAAATAAGGGCTACGAGAGGTTTAATTCTAGTTCAGACATAATAATATATTTTTTAAAAACAAAATTTAATGAGCGTGCCAGCTATAGCACTTTAAATACAGATAGATCCGCGATTTATATGATTTTTTCTAAAAAAATCACAAATGATACCTTGATTTCAAGATTTTTTAAAGGTGAATTTCGAAATAGACCTACGAAACCAAAATACTCCACCACATGGGACATTGAGCCAGTATTAACCTTTGTTGAGAACCTTCCCCCTCCTGAAAATTTAAAAGCTATAGAGATTTCTGAAAAACAGCAACTTTGTTAGCATTAGTTACAGCGCGTCGACTGTAAAGATTTGCGTTAATTGATGTTAAAAATATATAACAGCTTCTAGTATACGTACTGTGGGCTGGTCAGCCAATTCTCAAACATTTGCTCGTTTTTATAATGTGCCCATTCAAGAAAATTAATAATTCCTTTGCTTTGTCTATTCTGATCTGAATTAATAAATAAATATATTTTATTTCAAAAAAAAAAAACGTATTTATTAATAAATATATTAACATATAAATCTAATAAAAAGTCGTAGCGTCTATTCCTCTAAACATGTACATGCAATCTCGAGAACCAGGCGCTTAATATAATTTTACGATCAAGCGAACTTACCTGCACGGGAAGTTCGATCGTAATTATATATAGCGCCTCGTTTGAAGCTGATTACATTTCCCATCCAACAACAACAAACCCAAACATATTTCGTCCTGTAAGCATCCTAACATAAAGATCCCATTCCTCCATCCTTGCATGAGAATTAAGCTCTAAACACAATGAAGGATATACGTGTTCATGGTGACCCACAGATGCACTACCGCTTAAGTATTTTGAAATTTAAACCCTAAACGTTGTAAAGTTTTATCATAACAAGAGCACTACTGCAAGTCATCATCTTCGAATGAGGCGCTACATATAATTACGATCAAACTTCACGTACAGGCAAGTTCGTTAGATCGTAAAATAAAATATTAATTTTCAAATATCACCTTAAACAGTCTATTTTATAGGATCGCAAAAAACCCATAAGTGAAAAATGGGTTTCGCGAATTTTTGGCTCTAATTTTTTTTTTTTTTCATTTTTTTAATTCAGATTGTTTATGATACATGAAATACAACTTTATATTGATAATTAGATTTTCATATGAATTTTTCATTCAACTGATTATTGCTTTTAACAATTTTCTCTTTGAATAGAGTCGTGTGTCTCTCTCCGACCGGCCGCCCATTCGTAAACCCTATAAGTACGGCTATTCATAGGACTTAGAAAGTTAAACAGTTTATCTTAATTACTTTTTTCGATCAAGTGAAAATTATAAGAGTTATACCTTTTATATGATTTGAAACTCCATCCGAAAATAAAAAATTTAGGCCAAAAAATGCACGATATGAAAAAAGGCAAGAGCTTTTCTTTTAATATCAAAATTCACATCTTAATTCCACAAAAAATAATCAGAAATACTATTTTGTAGTCAAACTATGCAAGATACATAAAAAATTAAACAAACATTGTGAACCCAAAAAATATCTAAAAGCTTGTTAATAATCTCTAAGTCACACAAGTTTTGTCTTGCAGTTGCAAGCCTAGGTCTTCAAGCAAAATTTTAAATTCATTTTCCGAAAAGAGACACACCAAAACACCAAACTGTCACGGAGCAAGGACTCTGACGCTCAACTTCGCACAACCAATGTTGGTTTTCCATCTCCAAATTAGGTTCCCTTGTGTCTGCTAAAAATCATTACCATGAAGTTTGTGATGCAGTGAAATATGAAAGGGATCCAATATCTACTCCTTAAGTGAAACAATGTTAGTTGAGGACCGCTGAGTAAAACGAAATTATGCCTATTCCTGATAATCAAGGTCGTTAACGGTGAGTCCTTAGGCAAGATGTATGGACATCTCTCCTCATAATCCAGTACCACATGAGACAGTCAACCTCCCAACCTAAGTAGTCCATCAGAGTCCAAAAAAGGTAGTAGCTTCAATAATGGACTTGATTTAGAAACAGGTGATTTCCTTTGTGCCTTAATCATGTTCTTATAAAAGGATTCTTGTTAAATGTTGCCGATTAGGAAGTCGATGAACGAACTGAAAACAGAGAGCAGTAATTGGAGTATATTTAAGTATGTAACCGTATATATGTACGAATAGAGAAGGGATGAGTCCCCGTTTGAGGGAACCCAGTTGGTCTACGACAGGCAACCTGTAAATGTGCTTAAGTAAGCCTTTATTAATTAAAAAACGGTGTTACAATGATTGAAGTGCAATGAGTAAAAGTGTCAATACGGAAGTAAACAGTGTTGTGTCGTGGATCTCTATGCTTCGTAAGGAACAATTATTTTCAAAGATTAATTAGTATGCGCGTGATTGTTAACAGTGGGTGAACTTCCAAAGATATTGTGTGATAAAACGGAAAAAGTGAAATTTAAAACAGAATCTGACAACATAGTCAGTAAAGACCAATCGAGTGGCTTAAGTGAAAATAAAGTGGTGCATGTAACCAAAAATAGTGAATTTTTGAATTACAAAATATCGGAACAAATGGATAGATTTGAATTTAATGTAGATAAAGATGATTGGGACACGTATATCGACAGTATGGAACTATATTTTGTTGCTAGAGACGTACTGGATAAGAAAAAAGTACCAGTGCTCTTTCCTAAAATGGGTGCTGATACTTATGAACTGATTCGCAATTTCTATGCTCCAGCTAAACCTAAAGACAAGCCTTTTTTTCAAATAGCCGAGAAAATAAAAAGTCACTTAACCCTAAGCGTTTTGAACGCATGGAGAGATGTATTTTTCAACAAGCAAAGTAGGCACCTGCCCAAGCAGTCAATGAATTTATTGCAATTTTGCAGATTTAAGTACGACGCTTAGACATCAAATCGTGTGTGGGATTCGCGATTATGGAAAAGAGTAGCTCTATTCAGTGAGGAAAATCTATCTTTGGACAAAGCGGTCAAACTAGCAACCAGAAGGGAAACGGCTGTAAGTAATGCGAAACAGACATACAGGGTGTCTAAAAAGTCCCGGGACGGTTGGATCTTTCCTCAGGTAAAATATTTTTCAAAAAAGTGAAGATCATTCCTAAAGTAAATTTCAACGAGGAATTTAATGGTCACCTTCACTTTAAACTTGAAGTTGACCTTCATAGCTTCTTGAAGGTCAACTTTGTTTTTTTAAATGGAAACCTCATTTTTTTACATCTGCAATCGATAGAGCGAAAAATTCTACGTTAAAGTACGTACCCAAGTCATAGGTCAATTGCAACATTCAAGGTCAATTAGAGGTTATTTGAAATTTAAAAAGTTTTCCGAGAGGTCGGTGCAATTCCTGAAATAAATTTTAACGAGAAAATCATTGGTTAGCTCTGTATTGATCTTGGTGATGATCTTCAAGGTTTTTTCAAAGTTTTTTCCAAGCATTTTACGTTTACGTTTAACATTACCCATGAACAACAACGTGGACTTAGTAAATTCTGTTCCCTTTGGGGTGCTTCATTAGCGTGAGTCCCCTTGCCCCTCATGCTTCAGTGATGATGTCCGAACTGAAAACCTTGAGCTTCTTGACAAAAAGCTATGTGATTGTAAAAATGAGTTACAGCATTACGAATCATCTCCCTAACAATCAAAGTAGTCTGTTGCAGAATCCGATTCTGCAATTCGTCTGAGCTTTGGGGTTGCGTTGAGTATACTTTTCTCTTTAAATAACCCAAAAGAAAATAGTCTAGAGGCGTCAGATCAGGAGATTTAGCAGGCCACTCGATTTTACCCCTTCTTCCAATCCACATTTAAGGGAACTGAGTATCCAAATATGCTCGAACCTCCCTACCGTAATGAGCCGCTGCTCCGTCCAGCTGAAACCAAATATTTTAAAAATTATCGCCTGTAATCTCCCTGATTCTTGTTACAATTTGGTTTCTGAGAAGCTCTTCATATGCATGGGCATTGAGATTAAAATCGATGAAGAAAGGGCCTATCAATGTATCATTCAAGATACCGACCCAAACATTAATCTTTTGTGAATATTGTGTGTGACTCTCCAACATCCAATCAGGATATGAGTCGGACCAACATCTGCAATTTTGCCTGTTAAATTCACCTTTTAAAGTGAAAGTATCTTTATCTGAAAATATTGTATTGTACGAGAAAAGAGGATCTCTATCAATTCTGTCCATCATAATTTCACAAAATTCAACCCGACGATCAGGATTGTCTTCATTGAGCTCTTGTACCAGATGAACTTTGTAAGGATGGAAATTAATGCTTTTTAAAATATTTCGCACTGTCT
>JAAAKG020133689.1:0-14089 GCA_010014905.2 Druon quercuslanigerum | reverse complement strand
CCCCTACAGATCACATATTTATATTATTTTTGGCCCTGACTCTGTGAATTCCCCGCTGCAATGTTCATTTTTCATTAACTATAATATTGTAGTTTTATTTTAAGGATCCCCAATTTAATGATTTTATACCCCTGAATTATGTTTTACTCCTACAGATCACATATTTATATTATTTGGGCCCTGATTATGTTAATTCCCCCCAACGATTTGTGTAATATTTATCGACCCGTATTTTCATCTTGTTATCTACTGTTATTTTAATTTATTGTTCCTAGAAGATTTTGCTCGTTGTTCATTTTCTTTGGTTAAGATTTTGTTGAATTCCTTTTGTTATTTTTTTATTTCGGTTATTGTATTGTATTATTATTTATTATTATTATTTTTTGTTATTTTATTTTGGATTTTTGAATAAACCACCGTTATTTTAAATATTTTAAATTGTCTGAACTTCATTAATTAACGCCCCCCCCCTCTCTACCGTTATCTAGTCTTAATTTGAAGTCATCTCTTATCTTTTGTTTTAGTTGATTTAATTTATTTTGTAATTTTATTATTAGTTTGTTGAGAATGACCAGGAACCTGAATTATTGTTAAGATCTGTCCCAAGAAAGGACCAATAATCAGTAAAGTTTATTTTGTGTTTTGTTTCAATCGGGTTTTGTTGTTCGCGTTGGAAAATAGGAATCCATTGTGTAATGGGTTTATTTTCGGTTATTTTGTTCCTTACCTGGTCGTATTCAACAAACCTCCTTAATTGTCTCAGGAAAAGACTGGCGACCAAAAATTTGTTTAGGTTTCACTTATTTGTCTACTTTTCCTTGTACGTGACTTTTGAGAGACCTAAATTTCCATTTTTTTTAGTACGGGTGCTTTTGACCCATTAAAAAAAAGTACACGTCACAATATCTCTATTACTTAAATATAACAAATTAGGTAAATAATTAAGTACGTTCTAGTAATTGTATGCTAATCTGAAAAATTACCCGATCCCAGCAAAATAGCGGTAAAATTTCAGCCATAACCACTTCTCACGACCGTGAGATAGGTGGTTGCAGTCTTAAACGGAATTAGTCCGACGATCCGGCAAAAGTCTCATACACCCTGAGGACATGGAGCGACCCAAGGACAACAGCCTTCTGGATTTTCCACGCAAGTGTTTTAGCATTTTGTTCACACGCAGGCATTCTTTCCAGGCTATTAACTAGTGAAATCTTGGCATCTCCAAGAACCCCGATAATAATGACAATGAATTTAACAGAATATTTCGGGTACAATCGTCGCAAGTCCCTTATAAGGGACCTCTCTTTCTTTTCACTCTTCATGGCTATGATGTTTCTTTCCGCTGGTGTAGAAATTTCGATAACGAACATGGTTCACTTCTCTAAGTCAAGGAGAACTATGTCAGGCCTCCATTGTGCAACAGAAATAATAGTCGACAATATAAAGATCCAGTATATGCGGCACTTCTCATTCTCGATAATTGACTCGATTTCCCTAGGAGCGTTTAGCGGAGCCATATTAAAGTTAATGCCGTAAGAGTGAAAGCGATGGTAAGAAAGCACTCTTAGTGCCGCATTGTGCCTTTGGATGAAGGTCGTTCCCGCATGAGTTGGAAAACTAGATAGTATGTGACCTAGATAGTAGGGGTGTGCGTGGGACGCCCTGCAGCTATCATTGGGTATGTCTTGGCTCAAAATGTGGTGACGGATGTTAAAGTGGAAATGACACAGTCGTGACATGCCAAAATAAAATCCTCCGTGCCCGAATTCAATCCGGGTGAATTAAGGAAAGCAAAAGTTAGCTCACACGACATTGACTGACCCTCCACATTTCTGTGCCGTCACTTCCGTGTAGTGCACCCTAAGTTGTCGCCTCACATATTCTCCACGATAATATTTAAAACTGGTATGCATATATTCCTCAAGGGGGGCCTTCTAAATTGGTTTCTCAAAAGATTGGTAACAATTTCCCACTTTGAAATTTTATATATATTTGTGGATACACGCAGGTACTTGTCACCTCACCTGTATATATGGAAGTTTATATAGTCTGTACGTTCTCGCCTTAGACGATTTTGCCATGTCTGGGAGTTAATCATTGAATTAAGTAGCGAAAAACAATTGTTTATGCGATTTGTTATTATTGTTAAGAACATTATCTCTAAATAATCTTTTCAAGTTCAGATTTTTTTGAAACTTTCAATATTTTGTTCTTTTTTTAATTAAAATAAGGCGACAATTACTACAATATAACAAACTTAACAGTTTAAACAAACTATTATTGTTTATACCTATCTTCTCCTATAGTAATGCTGCACAGTTGTGTTTTCTTAAAAATAATATTCATTTTTGTCCTTTTTTTAACTACGTTGAGGTGATAGTTAAAGCAAATTAACAAAAAAATGGTTTGAACAATTTATCATTATTTTTAATAATATTATCTGCAAATAATTCTATAAAGTTTTAACTTTTCTGACATTTTTAACTTTTGGTCCACTTTTCACTTAAATTAGGCTAACAATTAATTAAATGTAACAAAATTATTTACTTAAACATTGTGTGAAACTTAATAACTATTTTTTCCTATAGTAATGTTAGAAAATTATAGTTTTTTATAGAACTTTTTACTTTTCTTAGAGTTTTTAGATATGAAGGAATAATAACAAAAATCCAGAGATAATAATTTGAAAAAATATCTTTTTTCTTTGTTGATAGATTTTTTCAAAGCAGAATCAAGAGACTTAAATTGTATCTTTCTTGGTTAAAAATTCAACTTTATTTGTGTCATATTCTTATTTTTGTTTTGAAAATACATTCCTTATGGTAGAAAGTTTATATTTTTTGGGTAAGAAGGCATCTGTTTGATTAAAATTGATCTGTTTTGGTGGACACTTTTGTTGTAAATTCGTTCCCTTTTATTAAAAACTTTTGTTTTTAATAAACATTTATTCGCCTTTTTTGGTGGAAAAATACACTTACTTGAAAATTCATTTTCTTATTTTCCTGAATTAATTAATTTCGAAAAATTTAACTAATTTGTAGAAAATTCGTACTTTTTTTTGCTTGAAAATTAATCTTCTTTCATAAAAATTCAATTTTATAGTTAAAAATTAATTTTGTTGAAAATTTAACTATTTTGTTGAAATTAAAGAATCCTAAATGAGATTAAATTGAAATTTAAAATCCTAATTAACGTTAAATAATCAAGTTAATAAGCAGAATTTCCTGAAAATAAAATCAAGAATCCGACGACTACATTTGGAGCTTCAGCATAAAATGTTTTCATTCCAATCTGAAAAAAATCCTCTTCTTCCCTAGAAAAGAAATGAAAAAGAATTTCTTCCCTTTACGGAAAGAATTTTTGGTCAGCGGCTCTCCCAGTACGTGGAAAGGCTGTGCCAAACGCTAGGAGAGCGGCTTGCTTTCGACTTCGTGCGCCGTTTTGAGTACATTGTACTCAAAAAGTACATTTCGTGAAATTTGAGTACGTAAGTACCGCAATCACAATTTGAGCACACTTTAGGTTGTACTCTTTTTTTTCAAGTAAATTTGAGTACAAGTGCTGAATTTGTATTTCTAAGATGCGATTAGCCGATGCCGTTAAGACCTTTCCACAGCTGATTACAAATCAAAATTGTGCACCGTGCTTGTTTTAACGAGAGTGTAGGAGGTGCAGAAAACTGCTGTCTCCTTTATTCTTGTGGTTCAAGACTTTAGAGTTGCGCAATGGGACTCCGAGACCGTTTTCAAAGTCGAAAATGGAACGGTCCTCTTCTTTTAACGTATGGAAATAGAAAGAGAAGTCTATTCGACTTCGAAACGGCCCCGGGGTTCCACTGCGGTACGTGTTGTGTAACCGATTTCCTGTACTGAATAGCTCGATTAAGTATCGGCTTTGGCACAAATTTTTTCAGCATGTGTTATTATTATTATTTAAAATAATTCACTGTTTGAATAGTAAATAAATAATAAAAGTAAGGCTATTTTGAATTTAATAATTTGAATTTGGCGCCAAAGTTGAGTAGTATGTGGCGCCGCTGAAACGCTGCCATTGAAAGTACAATTTCAGGATATTCAGTACACTTTCAGAGTACAAACGCAATTTTCATTGTGGCAACACTGGTTGGGCGAGCAGCGCGCCAACCTTACGGGATAACGGCGCACCCACGAACTGACGCACTGACTTCCCGAGAAACGTTCGCTAATTTGCGTGAGCTTCGTTTTATATTTATTATTTATAATTGAATATTAAAATTGATGAAAAATATAATTCACATATTGCTTTAATAAATAAAAATATTAATTTCAGTTTGAAATTACTAACTACGTTCACAAAAAAGACCCATTTGGTTTTTGGCTGTCAATTTTCGTAAGATTTTATAACATTGTCCATAAGAACGATACAAGGCTTTGTTGAAATACAGTCTACTGAATCCACGCGTTATAATTATTTATATAATATAAATGAATGAAATCTCTAAAAAAAATTTATAATTAAAATTATGCATGCCTATATTTATTATTAATTATAGAAAAACTAAGAATATTACATTTAATTCAGAGATGTATTCTCAATAATAATATTTTTACAATAAAAAAAATATATTTCGTATTTTACCAATCTTTTTCGAATATTAATATGTATTTTTTAATCTAAGGGACCAGTTTTTTGGAATAATTTCATTCAAAAGTAATCAAAGAACACAAGTCGTTAAGCGATAAGTAGTTGGGCACTTCCAAGAAAAAGCGGACAAGGTGCGCTTGCCTTACGTTACATTAATTGATATAAACAAACGCGGGTGGCCGAAAAACTTCATATTGAAAATTCTCTGATTTTTCCCTGAGCATTAGTATTTGAAAACCATAATTTTAATCTTGTAATATTTTTCACATGACATTTTTTATAAGCGGAATAAAAGAATTTCAGAATTAAATTAAAAAATTCAATGCAATTGAATTTTTTAGGGGACAGTTGAATTCTCAAGCAGAAAAAGATCAATCTTTTATCCAAAAGAACGAATTTTCTTTCCTGATAGACAAATGTTCAACCAAAACGCTTGAATTTTCGTCTAAAAAGTTTGCCAACAAAGTAGTCAACTTTTCAACCGAAGAGAGCAAAATACATGAATTGCTACAAATATTTCTAAAAATAATATGTGTTTTGATAATATTTTGTAAAATACAGCAATTTATATTTTCATAAACATATTAGATGAATAAATTTCATATTCTGGAAAACCAAGTACAATGAATTCATTCCTTCGATTCAAATAGCTTTAGATTAGGTTGAATGTCTAAGTTAATCACAAATGTTAGTAAAAATGTACTAATAAATATTTTGATGAACAATTTATAATAGTTAAGTATTAATTATAAAGTATTGGAGGAATTTTTACTGAGTCCATCTTACCATGCAGTGTTATGTATTGTTAATTCTCAAACTATTTAAAGTGAGAAGCCGATTTTTTTCAACGTGTAATTGCCCAAATTTTTTTATTTTGTGTATTTAAACTGTTCATAAAAATTTTAATTTGTATATTTCACCAATTATTATCTAAGATATATTATTTTTTGTAATATTTGCATCAATTGACAAAATTAAAGGAAATCCAATTTTTAAAATACGTCAGATTAAAATATTTTGCTACAAAAACTATTTACAACAATGGTTATTTTTATCATTTCAATTATTTTTTTGATTAAACGTAATTATTATATTAATATGTACAATAAATCAGACTAATTGTATAATATTTCAAAATTTAAAGTCGTAAAGGTTCATGAATTTTTTATTGAAAACGTGAAGAAAGTGAATAATATGTAAGATAGTTTATTTAGTCATTTTTAAAATTAATACCGTCTAAATTTTATAAATTTCAAATTTTGTGGTGTGAAAATTAATTTCTTTAGAATCTTTAAACGTAAAAATAACTAAGTTTAAACGAAAAGCATTAATCTAAGAGCTGTTCCCTCTAGAGTTAAGACTCGAGCGATCTAAATACTCCTAGATTTACTATATCGCGATTTCAAAATGAGAGAGTACGCAGGATATAAAAGATTTAACCAATGTTTGGAAAATAAAGTTTACAATTTCTATTTAAAATGTCCAGTTTAAATATCTCAGGTACGCCAGCCTTCTAAGATGAGTTCTAAGATATAATCCCTGGCGAGAACAAGCTTGCTTGGTGTAACGCGCTGGATGCAGCGATAGATGGGGGTATTAGATTGGCTCTTATTTTTAAAGTTTGAATATTCTTCACGCTACCCTTCACTTTGGTTCCATTTTATGTAGAAATAATTCGTGTAAAATTTGAGCTTAATCGGACTAAGGAAATGGATGCCTCTGGGTCCTTGAAAATCACAAAACCATACATAAAATCGATTTTGTTTGTTTATTTTCCAAAATATTAATTATATGCAAAAAAGGTTAATACAAAAGTTGTAGATCTATTAAAAGTGCACATTTTTTTTTTACAACTTTTTCTTCTATGACTGACCGTTTTCAAGAAAACTGCGTTTTTTTACTACAAATCTTGACTCGTAGACGAAGACTTTTTTATAACCTGGAAACTTTCGGCGATAATCACTCACAATCTGAAGCACATACTGTTTCTGTTGTTCGTTTTTAGTGAATAATTTATTATACTCGACGGTTCTGTTCTAAGAAATTCATCATTCAAGTTAAATCTTTTGAAAAATCGTTTAGTGTGCTCAGTAACTAACCTACTGGAAATGCCTACAACTAGCTCAGGTCCAGTAAAATTTTGTTTTGCTGCTAGTTTAGCTAGTCTGTCCGATATCTCATTGCCCTTGATTCCACTGTGCCCAGGGATCCAAAGCAGAGTGACTCGGTTGTCTGTCGCTAGCCTATTCAGGTTCTCCGCTTATACCTTCTGGTGAATACAACTGAATCCGTCTTGCACCAAGAATCTACTACTATTAGTGTTTGCTGCATTACTCCGAAGAGCGCATGCAGATGCTGATCTCGCACGATAACCAATATATCGTCCGCATAGCCTATAACGTGGTGGCCTTAACTCGTGAGCAGATGAAGGAGTTCATCTACAATCGAGCACCACAGCAGGGGTGATAAAACACCTCTCTGCGGACATCCCGAGTCAACGGTTCCACATAAAGTGGTATCACCCTTAGTTGTAGTTAGGTTCCTATTGGCAGCTTTTCAAAACTAAATAGAAATTTTTGTGGTGTTAGCGCCGAAGATTCAGAAAACGGAATCAAATAATATGGTACAACCTCTCTTGTTAATAAATTAATAATAAAATTTAATAAAATTATATTGAAAAACCTTGACGAAGATCATTTTTACAGGAAAGTAAAACATTTTCACAAATGTACTTTTGTGATAAAACATGTACATTTTTGTAAAAAAAATTAACAAATTTTAACCAAAAAATTACAGATAAATAAAAATAGTTCATGTTTCATTGCATTTTCTTGCAGGAAAGTTGGATAATTAACAATAAAGACATTACATAAAACAGCAGGGTTTGACTTTATTTTTAATTTTTGTGTTTTACATTATAAAAACACTTTTACGTAAATTATTGTGGAAAATTATGCTGTAAATACTGGAACTTTATTGTAGATAATACATATTTAAACAAAAATAGACCTTATCAAAAGCAATACTTTTAACATCCAAACTTGTATTTCTATTTTGTATTTGTATTTTGTCTCAACTTGTATTTTTCTATGAATGTTCGTATTATAGGTAATATATAAGTTTCTACAAGCGTAGTGTGAATAAGTTTATTTAAAAAAATATGAACATTCAGCAAAACAATCACAACTGTTTTAGTACCGCAATGAAATCTTTTATGTACCGATATACCGGACCGAAGGGTTGTGGTATCCTAAGACCGAATCCGTTATCCAAATTTTTCACACGATCAGATGTTCTTTCGTCTAAAACGCCATCGTGTAGCTTTCTTTGTAAGCTTTCATTTACATTTTTAATAATTTAAAATTGACTTTTTTCTCCAAGATATGACACTTGCCATTTATTCACTTTCTTCGCCTACTCTGCGTTTTTATTGTGAAACTGAAATGGTTAATGTGCGATATTTCAAAGAAAAAAAATCGGTTCAGGCTGATCGAAAATAAAGATTGGTAGATACAAAGTAATACTAAAGGATGGGGTTAGCCTTTTTTAGTTTCAAAAAATGCTCTTCATGTTATATTGTCTCAAATACTACTAAAACTAGCCATTTTCGCACTTTTAGGCTAGGATATCTTAAAAACCTGACTTATAGGAAAAATTTAGACAACGGATTCGTTTTTAGGAAACAAAAATCCTTCGGGGTCACATAGTTCGATCTTTGGGTACAAATTTTGGCAGCCTATGTGTCCTTAGAGATTTTGAACGCAAAATTTAAAAGCTTTCTTTTCGAAAGCTTTCAAAAGAATAAACAAGGTTAATCAGAATTCCTAGAAAAAAGAAAAATGGGTAAATTAATTTTTGTAGCCCAAATATGCTTAAAATTATATCATTTTGAAAGATATTAAATTTTTAAAATCATTTTTTTATTAATAGGATTACGCATGATAGCATGGATATATATTTGTTTAAATCTTTGAACTGCACCATACATAAAGTTTAAAAATTAAGAATTTTGCAATTTAACACCTTTAAATTAAAAAGGTTCTCAAATGAAAATTTCTAAAAGCTTTCATTTGATACGCGTAAATTATTGAGAGTTCGAGTTATAAAATTTTAAACTATACTTTTAATAGTTCAACATTCGAAAGTGTTTCACTCTGAGTTTTATAATTTGCATCTCAGTTTTGATCACTTTAAATGAAAAAAATTGTTTCTTCAAGAGTACGAATTATTTAATTTAAATAAACGTTCTTTTCCTATACTGTTCAATTTCTATTTTCACTTAAAAAGTTGTTCTTTGACGACCTAGGACGACACATTAAGAACATCGCAAAGACTTAATTTCGAAATACATATATGGTGTCTAATTGATTGCTATATATTTGTAAACAAATACAAAGGCAATGTTTGTTCTTGTTCAATAAATATTATTCATTACTGTCCTTTAATATTCTAACATTCCATTAATCTTTAAACATAGAAGCTTTTTTTGTAGTAGCAATCATGTACATTAGGGTGGCTCAAAAACGCTTTCTTTTTTTAAAGGGCAACGATCCCCTCCATTTAATTCCAAATCCGAAAAAAAATTCCGTCATTTTTATTTATTTTTTTTTTATTTCAACAGTTGTCGGTTTTGACTTGAAGTTTCCCATGTAAAATGCATGGGGAAAAATCACTTTTTTTGAGTTTTTGGACTAATTTTTTAGGGTTGAAAAAATGTGATGGGAAAGTATTAGGGCTTGTAGAGAATTGTCCAATGAAGCATTTCATCTATCAGACAACTTGAACCAAAAATGTCAATTCTTCATGAAATCGACCTTTTGAACACTGTATTCTCGTTTTTTTTTACTTAAAAATATTAAAATTGCTCTAGTGGAATATTTATTATTATTAATTTGTTTATTTTAAATTATTTAAACAAAAAGAATTTATTTAAATAATTTCGTTTCGAATTTTTTTAAATACAAATTATTACTGTGGTTCTAGAAGAATATTTATCAATATTGGTTCATTAATTTTTAATTATGTACACAAATTATTAGTTAAATAGTATTATTAGTTCAGAATAAATAATAATTTAACGATTCAACAATTTAAAAATATTTGAAAATAAATGTATGTTACTTGATAGAAATAAACTGCCATTTGAACGAATTTTTGAAGAAAAAAACACATCAAAACATATATTCCATTTGTTTAATGAACCAATGTTAATGAATATTCCACTAAACTAATAGAAATAATTTTTAGGGGGAAAACGAAGTTTTGAAAAAAAATTATACAAACGCGATTTGTTTAAATAATTGAAAATTAATTAACTAAGTTTTTTAAATATTCCGCTAGACAAATAATAATTTTTATTTAAAAAAACTTCAAAAACATAAAAAAAACACAGTGGGCACGAATGTCTAAAGACGTTTTTAGAACGTCCTAAAAAAGTCCTAAGTCAGAACAAATAACGTTCTAAAAGCATACAATGTTCCAAAGACGTTTTAGTTGTTTTTAATATATTGTAGGGGAAACACGAATTTTCGAATTAACCAATAATAATAAATATTTCACTAAACTAATATTAATAATTTTAAGTAAAAATAGGCTAGAATACAGTGTTCAAAATGTCGATTTCATAAAGAATTGACATTTTTGGTTTTGAGGGTAGTTATCAGGTACTCATGGGAGTGTGTTAGAGGTGTCAAACCCATATGTCTGATACATGAAATTCGTCATTGGATAATTTTCTACAAAATCCAATACTTTCCCATCACATTTTCTCAAACGCTAAAAAAATTATTCCAAAAATTCAAAAAAGTTAACTGTTAAAATAAAAATGAAAAAATAAAAAATAAAAATAGGGAATTTCTTTTTTCGCTAAAGTTTTGCGACACATGTAAAGATTATTAATTAAAATATATAATTTCTTGGTAGATGATTCTTTAAAGTCATAAATACGTCTTTCAAGTAAGTAAATTAATCAATTTCTAGAAAAATAGATTTAGCGTAACAAATGGTCATACAACAGTACAGGTATCAATAATAACTTGAACAATCATCCTTTTGGCCAGAAAATTTTGGAATTTCTTATAAAATAAACTGTTTTAGTTTAAAAATGACATTTTCGGTTTAAAAATGCTACTGTTTCTAAGATGATTGGATTTTTTGGCTTCAAAATTCATATTTTTTAGTACTTTGTTTAAAATTTATCCTTTGGGATTAAGAATGTGTTTTTTCGTGTGTGGTAGACCAGTCATCTTTCTTCGTTGCACATTAGAATGGTCCAAAATTTTTATTTCGAATTTTCATGGGCACCACCTAGAACTTTCTTCGAATCCACACAAAAATAAATGAATTTTTCTTATTTTGAAAAATAAAGAAATGATATTTAGAGGCCATAGAATACGAATAAAATATAACATTTTAAATATCAACACATTAAGTCTGTTTTATAAGGTCCCAAAAAACACCCATAAGTGAAAAAAATGGGTTTTGTGAGTTTTTGGCGCTAATTAAAACTTTTTTGCGGTTTTTCAAAAATGAAAATTGTTTTTGGCGCATAAAAATTCTTTTTATACTGATAATTGGATGTTCTCGAAAAATGGAGTGAGAAAGACATAGTTTTTTCAATCATTTTCCACTTGTTGTCAAATTGACAATTAGAGGGAAGTAATAGTTCATCACTGTTAACAAGAGTGATTGTTTGAACAATTTATTATTATTGCTTATCAAGATAAATTGAAGAATTTATTTCAGTCAAGAAAATTAATTATTTAAAGAATTTATTATTATTTTTTTTTAAAATTATATTTGAATAATGCTAGAAAGATGTCGTTTTTTTTAATTTTCTGGCTTTTAAACCAATTTTCAATTAAAGTGAGGTAATAATTAATTCAAGTTAATACAAATCATTATTTAAAGTAATTATTATTGTTTATGACTATCTTCTCCTATATCAAAACCTGATAGTTACGGGGTTGCGGAAATTTTTACCTTTCTGTACTTTTTTCACTTAGTGAGGCAATAATTAGTGAAAGTTATTAAAAAAGTCGTTCAAACAATTTAATATTGTTTTTAACTATCTTTTCTCAGATGGGTGCTATAAAGAGGCGGTTTTTTCTAAAATCTCTAACTTTGCGTCGCCTTTTTATTTATGAAGAAATAATGAGTCAACCGCAACAAACATGGTTTTTCAAGTAGTATTGTTGTTCACAAAAGTGAAAGCGATTATTTAAAATGTAGTTTTCTCTAATGCTTATTTATTAATTGTTAATAACTAAGCAGGCGAAGCAAAGTTAAAGATTTTATTTTAAAAACGACAACTTTCTAGCACTTATCTAAGACAAGATAGTTATAAACAATATTGATCTGTTTAAACAACTTTTTTGGTAACTTTCATTAATTATTATTTCACTAAGTGAAAACGGACAGAAAGGTGAAAATTTGCGAAAAAACCGCAACTATCAGACATTGCTATAGATGAAGTTAGTCATGAAAAATAATAATTTGTTAAAAAAATTATTTTGGCAAAATCTAATTAATTATTAAGTCACACCTAATGAAAAATAGACAGACAGTTGAAAATTTCAGGGAGAAAAACTGCAACATTCTACCAATTAAGCAAAGAAAATATTATTAACAATGATAAAAAGAGGTTTAAACTATTATTTTTGGTAACTTGAATTTATTATTAATTCAGGCCTATTTAAATTTGGACCAAAGGGCAGAAATTTTAGAAAAACGGCATTTTTCTAGCATTATTCAAATATAATATTATTAATGATGATAATAAATTGTTTAAACAATTAATTTTCTCCACTCTAATTAATTACTTAACTTATTCTTAAATACTTAACTTATACCCAAGATATTCGTAACCAGGGGACTTTGTTGACCTTTGAAAGAGAGTTATCTCGGGGACCTATTAGTGTATACAGAAGTGTTAGTGGCTATCGGATTAGAAAGATGTTCGGAAAGATGGATATAATTCTGTCGCTACCGAGGCCTAGAAATTTGGACACTTGAAAAGGCAGGTGGACTACCTGAGGTCAGTGTCTCCAGAACGTGGGATTTTTCGGCCGCCACCACTCTCCCATATGGAAGAAATAAATTCAATCGCAGCGTGTCGGTGAGTCGGCTCTGCTACATGCTGCGTAGGCCATCCTCTTGTAGATCCGAAAATGCACGAGCATGACACCGAGCTCCCCCGACCTCACGATTTGTTTTCGGTGGCTAACTGGCTAATATGGCTATTAGAAGAAAAAAATCAAATAATTGTTTTAAAATTCATTCTAAAAGAAAACTGAAAAAAGATTACGAAACAGTTTTTATTATTCATGATGGGGAATTATTTTGACCAATTTACTTTTTATTATTGCCTAAAATTTTTAAAAAGAACGTACAATATTTTTTTAAGTTTACGCTGCTTTAAAAAATATACTTTCAAATTTGAGTAAGTTTAAGAGATTTCAGAAATTTTGAAAAGATTCAAAAATAATTAAAACTTGTAAAGATTTTACAAGAATTTTGTGGAGTTTCACGAAAATGAAAAAAACACCATTTAGGTTTCTAGAAATAATTAAAATAATTTTTTCTTTCAAAAAATTAATTTTTAAAGATTATTTTAAAACATTTCAAGACATTGCAAAAGATCTCAAAAATTCTCAAAGAATCTGAAAAACTTTAAAGGCATTTGTTTTTAATTTTGCAGGATTATCGAAATTCAGACGAAAATTTGAATCTTTTTAAATATTATAAGATTAGAAGGCCTGAAAAGATTAGAAAAACAGAATTACTTTCCTAATTATCGTGTGAAAATTTTTAATGATTTTTTATTTTGAAACATAAAAAAAAAATTAAAGAAGATTTTTAAACACATCAAACGATTTCCTGAGATTTCGAAAAAGAGTATAGAAGGTTTTAACGCCAAATTTTCCAATTCGGTAAGATTAGAAAGTTTAAACAATTTAACTAATTTAATAAATGAAAAAGTTAGTTAGAAAGTAAATTAGAGTTTCAGAAACGTAGTATAAACTTACTCAGCTTCAAAAGAATCTTGAAAGGTGTCAAGAGAATAAACAAAGTTTCTTAAAATTCTTGGGAAAATTTAGAAGATTACAATGATTTTTCAAAGTTTTGATAAAATCTCTAGAGAGATATCAATATCTTGAAGAATTTAAAACGTTTTAAATAGATAAGAAATTTTTCTAATATATTTTTTTAAATCTCCTAGAATCTTTTCTGACACATCTGATACATTTGAAAATATTTTTTTAATGTTCTTAAAAATCTTATAATAATTATATTTATATAATTTACAAAGCAAACTGATAAAAGTTACTTTGTTATAAATGAAATCCTTACAAAATCTATAATGTCTAAAAATACTTATCTCAACATCACAAAATTTAGCTTTTATAGGTATTGATTAAAAAGCAATCTATTTAATTGTTGAAATCCTGGATTTTTTTTTGTTTCG
>JAAAKG020133688.1:0-14090 GCA_010014905.2 Druon quercuslanigerum | reverse complement strand
CCCCTCCCTACCGAGTGAGTCACGCCTACCCCGAAAGGGAAACGGCTTAATGGTGTAATAATAATAATAATAATGCACAAGCTACAATAATATTTTATGTAACAAAATTTTCGGCCTACATTATTTCGAAAAATTTGTTCAGATCTATTTTACGCCAGGATGCGTATTTTTAGTTTAAATAATAAAAAATAACGTTGAAAATAAACAACTTAAGTTTATTGAAAAGCGAAAAAACTTGCAATACAATTTTTAAGAAGAAAAGTGCTTTTTTATACAGGATGCGCACTTGTTTAAAATTATAAACTCATTTTAGAATATCTGAATAAGCACTTGAAACCCGAGGAATAGAAATAAATTTATATACATTTCATATAATATTGGTAAACAAAATTTAGAAAAGTTCTCATTCTGGACAAAGTCAATGGGGAAGCACGAGTTACGTGATGAGAATGTGTTCTTTAAGGCCGAAGAGGCTTTAACAAAAGAGAATTCACAACCATCAAATTACAGTTGTCAATGCTTCGGCCTTTAATTTTAAAGTGTGCACGCAAATATCGGAGGCAGATTATTTTATTTTTGCAAATGTATCTCTCTAAATTTCTTTCTCTTGGAAAAATAGTACTACCTTATATTTTCTTTTATATGAATAAATTGTATATAAGGTCCACTAGACTGTTTTAGTTGAGAAAATATGTTTTCTTATTTTCAGATTTTATGCAAAAACCAAGGCTGATAAATCCTTTCGCCTGTGAAAAGTGTTTTTATATAATAAGGAATATGTTTTAAATATTATAAAAAAGAACAAACTTGAAGATGCTATCGGGCCTATAATGCAAAAATTTTCAATTTAATGGCATATTATTATCTGAAATGGCTGCTAAACATTTCTCCCCTACAAAAATATGTAAAAAAACGAACATTAGTAACTTTATGAATACACTTTAGTTACTTTTAGCCTATTTTATTCTCAAAGATATTATTGATATTATTGACATTGTAGCAGAAATCCTATGTGTATTTTTCCAAGAAAAACATATTTAGGGGCCATTCTAGAACATTACATGTGATGCAATTACATTCATCAATTTTTTATTGGGCTCCAATAGTGTGCATGACAGTAGATCAGTTATATTTAGATTTTCTTGAGCGATGAAATAGGTGGTTGTCGAGCATTTTCGTGGACCCTCACCAATTTCTTTTCTATTTTTTCAGGTCAGTTTCTTGAATGTCGGAGATCTGCCGTCAGGCAGACGAAGGGTCATTGCCGGCAGTGTCAATATCTTGTTACTGGCATATAGCATCGATCGATGGTAGGGTGCTTCTGATTACTCTCTTTCGCAGCTTCCCTGTAGCTTTTTCTGAATAAAATCGAAACTTCGCATCGCTTTTACCTCCCCATCAACGCTTTTAGCGTCATCTTACTAGCCAGACAACCAACCGCGCTTCGCGGCCCACGATCGTCTTGACAAACAGCCTTTTTTGCTTTCCCGTCCTTAGAGACTTACAAAGACACGTCACATTGGAAATTTTCAAGGGGAGCTATCAGCGACGAAATGGCATGAAATAATGTACACAGAGTATGCAGCTGGTGGAGAAGAAATTGATTTTAACATTTTTAATAAGAAAAAAGTTCGAGGAAAAAAATTAGGGTAAAACAAGGGTCCTACTACTTGAAAATATACACAATACATGTACATACATATATTATAAAAATAAATAGAAATAAAACTATTCGTGAAACTTATTGTAAAGTTTCATAAATATGTGGAATTTTGATATAGATTTAATAACATATTTATAATTATTTTACGTTTATGTAAAGACTAACAGCTAGTCCGAATCGGTTTGCGTCCTATTACACATACATGTTGACCAACAATGTTTTTATCAAAAATATTTTGTCTAATATTGTATGTTGATACTTCAAAAAATCCCTCGGGGATAACTATATTAAAAAGCGTATTAGAAGTTGTAAAAAATCATGTATGAAAATAGTTGATTGAAATCTTTAAGTGCAAACATATTTACGTTCTGTTTTAATATAAATATTTGATCCGAAACCTCAGTGTCAATGCATACGCTTTTGAAAGTAGTATTATCTAGAAAGCAGTGTCCAAAAATTGGAAACATTTGTCATTCAAATTTACATCAAAATGGAGAATCGAGACGATTAGTGACTGTGAAACAATTGTCACAGAGAATAAACCCAAAAAGACATCTGCGCTTGGAAAAATATCACCTCAGGGAGTACTAAACAATCGAAGCTTCCGTTACAATTATTTGTTTCATGAGTTATTTTGGTTGCACTCGATTCCGTCCATTTCCCGGTTTGAATTCCTCTAGGAACTGTATACTTTTTTAATCTGAATAAGTAAAAAATTATTGAAGAGATAGTACAATTTTTAAATTAACAAAAAATATTTCTATGAAAGTAGGAGAATAAAAGGTATCTTCTGATTAAGTAGGTACGGAAGATCTACATAAGTCTCTTAAAGCTATAGTAGGTCTGAACAAAAAATACATTTTGTACGTAATATGCATTTTTAGTAGAATAATTTCTTTTTACTAGGTATGTGCAAAAATAATAACGCGACCCACACGTTTCGGCTTTAACGAAAACAACCTGAATTCAGCCCGCCATCCGTGTTCAACCCGCATTTTTATAAATTTTCGAAATTTTTAGTTATAGTTCGCTACACCTTATATTTATGAAGCTTTTCACGGTTTTAAGTTGATTGCGAATATATTGCGTTTGCGGGTGGCATCATCGTTAATGTACGCTTGCTTGCAAAATACAAAAAATGGCCTTCGGTCGTCTACATAAATTAGAACACGCCAACTCTTCAACTGACCGCATGCATACGTATGTGCCGGAAACAATCACCAGACTGCACGTACAAACAAGAACGTTACCCCGGCAGAAAATTTTCATTAAACTCAACTCTATTTTAGTTTGGTTAATTTCAATTTTATGCGTGGAACCGTAAAATAAGAACTAGGGCTTTAAAAATTGTCAAGAATTATAGTCAAATATTTTAACAGATTATTTTTAAACTAATTTGCCAAACCATAAAGAGCATTATATTATGTGGTAGTTTGTTTTGGCTAATAGTCTTAAGGTAAACTATTAGGTAAACCCTGTAGTCTCAGTAAACGCGGCCTCAATTTTCTTTCTTTTTGTTTAATTGACATATATTTTAATATAATTTGAAACAATAAAATTCATTAAATAAATTAGTTTTTTCATTTTTATTGCGATTATTGACATTATTAGGACCGTCACGTTTATTGAGACACTTACCTTATATTAATATGTTTTTTTAATATTTGATTTTATTCATCAATTGAAGGGTTGTAGTGCATGACTAGATAGTCAACAAAATCGGAATCTTACAGGACAGCGAAATAAAATTCTGTAAAATTGAAATCACTACTTAAAAGATAAAACAGAAGTTTACTCCCTAGCTGAAATGTTAATTAATTAAGGACACAAAGTACCATGAAAATATAACTTAATTCCGAAAAGTAGAATGTGGACGTTTACAATATTAAATAGACAGAAACCTAAAACTGGAACAGACTTGGGGCTAAAAATCTTTTTTTTCAATTCAAAAAAAGAATGAAAACTTACTCCAAAAATATGGAGTAGCTGAATAAAAATAAAACATTTTTCATTGAAAAAAATTATTCTATTGCAGGAAATTAAGATGAATGTGACCATATCGCGCTGGGAGACGATTTTTCATTGAAACTTCTATAACAAGAAGAAAGGTATATGTTTCTTTATAAATAAACGATACGAAGTGTTTCGTTTTTCCGGAATGCGGGCCCAGGTCCCCCAAGCTTCCATGTATTTTTGCGGGACAATGTTTCTTTGTGATTTGGGTACAAAGTACCAGTAAATGTCGGGTTGAGGCACTACGGTTGTCCGCAACATAAGAAAATGTGTCGTCAATGATAAGCCACACACAAATCTACTATAAATTAAAGGGCGCTGTTTCTATGTGAGGTGAAATAAGATACTTATTAATAAGATGATTGTTTACAGTTGTAATTGTACTCCCTATACATAAATTTCGTTTTAAAGGGTTAGGAAGTTTCGACGTGTCACGGATTGTCAAATCCACAATTTCTCGAACATCTTTTTCCATTACAGTCTTTTTTGCCTTTGGTTTAATTTTCATAAACTTGCTACCCGATAGGTAGCATTTAGGTTATTATAAATAATAACCTAAAAATACATACCAGCGAATTCCAATTAACTGCGTGACTCACATATACGTTCGGCGCTTATCACTGACAGCATTCATGTTTGTATTAACGCTAACCGGCGACCTCGGCGGACACTTACTGCTACTTCGTACCCAAAACTTTTTTCCATGAAAATGCATTGAGGCTTTAGGGGCCTGTTCGGGACGACTATTCCGATAGTTTTCATAAGCTATTTTCTATCATAATTCCTAGTCTTTTAGGATTTTAGCTTGTCGATAGGTATAAATACCTTATAAGGGATTTGCGATTTGGTTGTCCTGGATCGCTTCGTGTGCACGAGACTTATGACGGATCGTCGTATTGACTTCATTGCCGATTGTAACCACTTATTTCGTGGTCGTGGAACATGGTTACAACTAAAACAATAACGCGATTACTCTGGAAGCGGGTGCAATTTTCTAGAATGCCACTACGCTCACGTTGAATTCTCTTGGTTGTTTCCATGACAAACGTTTAACTATATGTACAAGTTAGTATAAATAATGTTGGTTTTTTCTGCCTTCTAGTCTTATATTGAGATTTTTTGGAAAATTTAATTTTAATTCATTAATTGCAACAAAAATGTTCTCTAGCTCCGCTGGGACTCAAACCTAGGTCTTGAGACTGTCGGTTTGCCAATAAGCTATGGAGAGTGCGACATTCATTTTTTACAAACCTTCTAAAACCTTATTCTACCCTAATTCCTAGCCATAGGGTTGTATTTATGTGTCAAAATTTTGCACATTTCATTGATGGAAATATGAGAAAAATTGCAAAAGAATATATAATAAGAGAGATTGTGTAACAAATAAAGTTAAAATTGTAGAAGTGATGTTTTCAAACAAATTTACAACAGACGGAATAATAGGCTTGGGGACATTCATTACACGTCCAGAGAAAAAGTCAACTGGTCGACATGAGGTGGGAAAAGCACGTGCGCATAATAATGTAAGTGACGTCGTAGAATGGGCTGCGAGGGCGCTCGAAATATGCTAAGGGCTGGTGAGCGAGTACCTTTCGTGAGAATTTCGCATTTGGAAGACGAAACGGTTTCATTTCCTGGAATTCATTTTCGCCTTTTCACATTCTGATGGAGCCGTTTCCCGGCCTTAGCGACGCTTTAACGTAGCCACAAGATGGACCTGAGTCTCCTGGGACGATTATTTTGTACGAGGAATACTTTGCTCTCCATTTGTCGCTTTTTTTTACAAGCGCCGTTATTAATCTCTTGTCTCAAAAAATTTTCAATATCAGGAACAAGTTTTCTAAAGAGAGACTACTAGAGAAAAAGTGGATGAAATCGACATTTATAATATTCATTTTGCACTTAAGACGCGGAGAGATGTTTTGTGATAATTTTTATTCTACCAAAAAACGACCGTATTTATCCCAGCAGTGATGGGTTATTTATTTTTTCAAAGGAACGACTCTCTTAGAACGAATTCCACAATATTAAAAAAAATATTTTGCAGACGTTCACATTTAGAAGTTGAAATCACCTTTTCTATATTTTTGAGACTTTTAGTGCTTTCAAAGATAAAATTATTCTTTATTTATTATTTTCACACAAAATTGTGCCAAATGATGCTGTATTACAATATTAGGGTGAGTTGTAAAAAAACTTACCCTCTAGAATATAATAAAATAGAAAATCTATCCCTAGAATTCTTCGTCATATAGTCCAGGCATCCCCGGAGATATTTGTTAAAAAAGTTCCAAAAATCGTGTTTGTGTAGACTGGCGCATTTCCTTGCATTTTAGGGAAAAATATTCAACATCAAAATTAACGAGAAGAAATTCTGAAGCATTTCAGTGAAAAAACCTTCTATCTTCAATAGGTGCCGAGTTATGGTACTTTAAAGAAACCGGATTTTTTGAAAAAAAGAAAAAAACCATTTCTGAAGTTTGTATCTGTAATTTGGAACCTCTTAATTCTTCAAAAAAATGGAAGTTTAAATTGAAGAAGACACAATTTTGAGTAATTAAGAAAAATGTAATGATCGAGCCAATAGGTCATAAGATATAGCCTCACAAAGTTGACCGCTTTGACCTATTTTTCACAGCAAATTACTCGTGTTCAGCTATTTGTTGTCATAAAAGTGATTACAAAATTTCTCGTTTCGCATATATCCTACAGAAAAACGACTAGAAAATAAATTATAGAGGAATAAATTCTACGTAAAATAAAAAAAAAAATGTTTTAGCTCATATAGTTCAGGAGTTATGACCATGAAACTTTCACCCTTTTCATGCGGAATGCTCTGTACGTACTCGAAAATATACTGCGACAATATTTGAGTATTTTGGTGCCATGCATGCATTTGTAGTTCATTACAAGTTCACTTTTTGTCTTTTTTTTATATTGAAAAACAATCAATTGCTCATGATTTGTTTAAATAAAACGCTTCACTCTATCAATCGTGTGCATATTTTAGAGTTTCCTCTGGTTTAATGTTGGTCTTGAACATTTTTCTCTGAAATCTAATTGGGTGGGTCAGTCTTCGCCAATACGACTTTTTGAACTTTTGTGAAAAATACCTCCGGGACGCACTGGTGTTATGTCTAAAAAACGTGTAATTTTATTCAGGAAATATAGTTTAAGAGTTTGGACTTCGTTGCTGCAAAAATCTTACTTTAATATTTAATTCTATTAAGAATCATCAATAATATTCGATTATTTATTCCACATTTTCAGGATTTCCCAAACTTTTCCCGACTTTTCGAGATTCCCGAGTTTTTCAGCATTCCTGAAATTTTTGAGCGTGCCAAATGCCTGTGATTCCTAAATTTTCTGGGAGTTCTATGTCGTGCCGGTCCCGACGCACGGTGGGGCGAAATGAAAAAACCATGTTCAAAATAACCTGTAGACCACAACTCTTAATTGATTTTCAATTTATTTTTTTGAAATAATTCAGCATTAAATTCTTAAGACGTCTGTCGAGGCTAATTTGTAAATTGGCCTCAACATTTTTGGGATTTCCCGACATTTTCGGAATTTCTCGACATTTTCGGGATTTCCCGACATTTTCGGGATTTCCCGAACAACTCGAGATCTGTCCCGAACAACTCGGGATCCGTCCCGACATCATGCAAAATTTCCCGACCCATCCCGACCATCAAAAACTTTTTATGTTTGATTTAGCAGGAAATTTTCAGGCCCTTTATTAACATGGCTAATATTTAATTTTTGAAATACCTCATCTAAATAACCGGATCTCAAATGAATCAGAGCCGGGTTTTCAGTAAAATGTTTGTATTCTGTTTGATTAGTAAAATAGAGAACAATAGCAGTCACACTCAATGATAGCTCTACATGCATGTCCACAGCGAGCCTGCTCGCCCTCGTCAAGCTTGAGTCAGCAGACTCCTCGCACAGTAAAAAAAGGATCAATTTTGTTGCAGAGATTTGCTCCAACTATCATTCGCCTCTCGAGATCATAATAATCTGTCTATTCGGATCAAGTTGATCATATATATTGACAGGTGATATTATCTGATATTAGATTTCGTTATTTTTTTAACTTTTCATGCACGGAGAGAACTGGTAGGGTATATGCTACTATTCACGTTTAGTAAGCTGATTTATAGTAATATTAACTACTCGTTGGTTCAGAAACACTAAACAGCGTTCTGTTGAATCTACTGAACAGAAGAGTACAAACGCTGACTATCTGTTTAGCAAAATCAACTGTATAGGCTTCTGTCGCTCCTGAGTTAAACTATTGAATTAACCTCTCTGATCCGCTGAATGTTCAGACCATATAATTATAATTTGTATATGCTTAAGAATCCATTCCTGGTATTTCAAGCTGCTGGCAACTAATGCGTTAGGTTATGCGTTTAATTGTTATTTAAGCGTTAAAAAATTCCGATGTACCAGTTAATCATAAGTAGATTCATGTATATCTTGAAAAAAAATCATGTATTATGTGTCATTATATATTTTTAAGGATTCTTTTTTATAACTTTAAACGCGATTTTACTAATCACTGAAGAAGAGCATCTACTGCGTGTGTAGTAGTGTGGCCCGTCCATAATTTACTATTCCTTTTAGAACCCATGAAAAGCTTGCATATGAGCTAAGGTACTGGAAGAACGTCAGCTTTGTGGTTTGACACCATGTATGATCCCGAATCAGATCATTATGATTTCAGCAGTCGATTATTTACTCCGATCCATCAAAATGCTATTGAATTCGGTATCATTTTTGTTGCTTATCAAAATGATATTGATTTTGGTATTATTTTGAACATTTTTTTTACTGTACGCAGGGTGACAAATGACGCGGAACGAATAAATCGGGCATTGTTATGAGATTTCGGTCGGTTGACCAAATTAATTAATTTATATAATTATAAGAACTTGAAAAAAATTCATGAAAATCGGTTAATATTTGCAGTAATAATGTTAGTCTTTACATTCTGTGAATTTAGAAACTGTGCACTTAAGAAAACTAGATATTTTATGTGTGCCTGAAACAAAGAAAAAGGGATGCGAAAGGAGGGACATAGAAAACGAGTTGTAGAAGAGCGGATTTGAAATATGGTCCGGAGTAGATAGTGAAACACATCGTAGGCAAGGAGTATGTCTTACTTTGAATGAAAGAGCGAAGCAGCATCTCGGAGATCATGATTTTGTATCTCCCAGATTGCTGTGGGCTAGAATGAAAGTAGGAATCAGAAGATTATTTAGCATTGCATGTTACGCCCCAGTTGATAGTGATCCCAGAGACGTAAAGAATACTTTCTGGGACATTTTAAATGACACGATAAATATTTGTGATCACGATGAAAGAATTATTCTGCTAGGAGATATGAATGGATGGGTTGGCATCCAAAATCAGGACACAGTAAGAGTACTAGGTAATTTTGTGGATCCAAGAAGAAACTATAACGGAGATAAGTTAGTTGGCTTATGCTTAGAAAGGGTTCTGTTTATTACAAATACTTGGTTTAGGAATAAAATGATCCACATGTACATCTGGTCTAAAGGAAATACCCACAGTATAATTGACTTTGTTGTTGCGGATGAAACACTGAGAGAGCTAGTCAAAGATAGAAGGGTCATGAGGGGTTCTGAATGGAATACTGATAATTACCTTCAGATCTCCAAAATTAATATAGGTCGGGGATGGACAAAAAAGAGAACCAAGAAAACAAAACAAACGCGAATCAAAATTGAGAACCTACAGAAACCGGATGTGAGAATGGATTTCCAAAATAAGATACTCGAAAGCACTTGTAAGGTAACTTGGGAGGCGCTTATACAAAATAAAGATATAGAAGGCGCATGGACTATGTTCCGGGATATCATTGTTAGATGTGCGATCGAAGTGTGTGGTAGCGCGGTTGTAGGAAGAATGTATGGTGATGCATGGTGGAATGATGAAATTGAGGCTGTCCAAAAAGCAAAGAAAGAAGCGTACAGAAGAAGTTTGAGCATGGCAGGTTTTAGCGATTAGAAAAGAAATAGACATATCAATGATTACAGACACAAAAAGAGGATACTCTAGCCATAAGTTAAAGGAAGTTAAGATAAAATTAGAGCAGAAGAAGAGAAAAAAATACAAAACGACTTTGACGGAATCAAAAAACTACTTTATACAGAAATAAAGCTATAGGAAACCACAACTGTGATGTAGAATACAATGCGTTAGAAAACTCAATTGAGAAAGTCTGTGTAACTAAGGTTAGGGTTATAATCAAAAACTTGAAAAACGGTATTGATGCTGAAATGCTTAAACTCGGTGGCATGTACATTCCACACAGACTGTGCGAATTGATAATTGTATGCATTAAAATAGGAGAAGTCCCAGATGATTGAAAAAAACCGATTATCGTACTAATATAAATAAAGAAGGGTTTCAAAAGCGTCTGCAATAATTACAAAGAGATAATATACTCAAAAATACTTATTCGTAGGGTAAGAAAATAACAGATGATAGGATTTAGGAAGTCCAAAGTGGGTTTATGTCAGGAAGGTCATGTACGGATCAATTATTTAGCTTAAGGCAAATCACAGAAAAAAGTTTGAGAGTGGGCAAAAAAGTTTTCTGTGCATTTTTTGACCTATAAAAAGCTTTTCACAAGGTAGATAGAAGTAAAATTTGCGAAGGCCTGAAAGAGCACGGAGTAAATGGATGGCTTCTACAAGCTATAAAAACAATATATACAGGTGGCAAAGCGAGTGTCAGAGTGAATGGGATTTTGAGTGACTGGTTCGATATTATACAAGGCGTTAGACAAGGATGCGTTATGTCTTCATGGCTATTTATTTTATTTATTAACAAGTGTTTAAGAATAAACACTTTTTTGAATAAAAGTGTTGAATAAACTGAATACAAGCATAAAGAGCATGAACCTCTAAATTTACGTAAATAAAACAAAAACTATGCTGTTCGAAGGAAAGAGTGAGAAAACAATATGCAACATTGTATTAAATGATGAAAGAATTAAACAAGTTGATAAATACGTATGCCTTAGTACCTTATTTACTAGGGACGGGGAGATAGAAGAGGAGTTAGATAGACGCATAAACGAAAGTAAGAAGTTTATTGGTAGAGTAGGCCCCCTTATCAGAAGTAAAAATATATCAAATAAGGCTAAAATGGCAATACATAATTTTATATTTGTACCAACTGTACTATACGGCAGCGAGACATGGACCTATCAAGAAAAAGATAAGAGTAAAATTAACGCGATTGACATGAGATTCTTGCGCATAATATGCGGGAAAACTCTGATTTACAAAAAGAGCAATGAGATAATCCTTAAAAAAATGTGATGCGGAAGAGACTCTAGTTGACATATAGGAAAGAAATCGGTTAAGATGATGCGAGCATGTTGAAAGAATGAAGGATGAACTACTAACGAAACAACTGTATCATGGTAAAGTAAATGGCAGCATGCCCAGAGGCAGACCGCGGAAAGAATGGTTAGAATGTTAGAAGCACCCTAGTTATAAGGGACATGATAAGCCGTAGAAACACGAGAGCCTGCATCAAAAAATCCATGGACGTTACAGAAGCTAGAGAAGTATGCCAGGACAGAAAAGTATGGCGGAAAATAGTAAATAAGGAGAGTGTCAGTAGAGTGAATGACGCCTGAAACAAAAAACCTTGGATACTAATGGACCCAAGTGGGGAACCTCACATGACGACTTTGCGAGGATCTTCACTTGGGACGATTGCTAGAGAGATTGTTCAGCAACCTGGGTCATATCTTGAAGAAAGCAGAGCCGATTTTGCAGTAAAATCATTATATTATAGATTATAATCTATAGAGCATATGCAGCTAACACTGAGCGTTACTTTTTCCATTTTTTTATTAAACAAAATATAAACATTTTATCGGAAAAATGGCTCTGCTTGCTTCGAGTTATGGTTATTCAGATAAGTATACCAAAAATTAGACAAAAATATTAAACCATACGGCCTTAAAATTCAGACGCGATTGCTATTTGCAGGGAAAAAATTGTTTAAGCATCTAATTTTTTGAAAGTTCTGAACATACTGAAGAAAATATTCTTTTAGAATTTCTACGACTTACAGGGGCAAACAATTGTGAAAATCAATAATAATTATTTTAAAAAGTCCTAAAGACTTCCATTATTCCTGCACACGTTAACCAATTGTCTTGAATCTTTTAATAAATAAATAAATCGATGCTGCACATAGAGCAAAAAATATACTCAATTGATAAATAATTGAAAATAAAGTACTTACACAGTAAAAATTTAGGGGTATATTTTGTTGCAGGTAAAATTATAACGGTGTTCACTTTACCTTGATATGGATTTAGATATCTCTCGAACCTGGGATACGACATACCGAGGACGTTGGGTATGAAATACCGACAAGGTGGGGTACGAAAAGTAAGATGTTACTGTTTTGAAATTTTGACATTTGATGTCAAGCATGCCATGGTCTTAGAAAAGATGAGTGTCTCTCGATTGCACTCTGTGAAACTAGGTTTCTAGTTATGAGCATGATTCAAATCACCAGGAGTGGGATTCCGATGCCCTCTAATCTAGTTTATCGAATCTCTCTTTCTAACGCATGAATGTTTAGAATGTTTAATATATTTTTCAAAGCATTATTCATTGCCACAAAAGGTTTAATGTTTGAGTTTAAAAAATATAAATTTGCGTAGCTTGTTGGCAGGAATTTCAAATCGAGGTTCTGTTATTTCCATTTAAATAATTACGACACAAACAGTAAGAGAACTGAGAACAAATTTACATATCGACGATGATAATGTTAAAATGGTATCGTAATATTTAACTTTCAATAATAAAGTAATGCTTTGTCAATTTTTGCAAACTTTTTAGAATAATATCTCGCAATAGAAAGTTTGATCAAACAGTTTTTATTTTGATCAAATTAAATATGTACGTTTCTCTAAAGTTTCTTTTTTAAATTCAGGCCTTGCGAATAATCAAGGCTACCTGACGGCCGTTCTTTATATTATTAGGCGTATAGAAATAACTTTTCATCTTAAATATCGAAGAACTTCATGCGCGGGGAATTTAGCTTGTATATGCTCAACTTTTCTAGTAATCTTACCATACCTATGCTCTACTATGTACTCTTATTCAGGTACGAATTATTCAAGATAAAAAGTTCGATTCTGAGCAAACTTGGATATCTCTGGCATGCGTAGTAGTGATTCTGTGTATTTTTAAATTTGCCCATGGCCTTACATAACCTAAAAATACACAGGAATAACTACTGCGCATGTCAGCGATATCCGCGTTCTGGGGCTGGGGGATAAGCTATCTCTCTTTCACAGCAACGCGATTGGTCTTTTCAATTTTGCTTCATTTAGAGGGGAGCGGTAAACAGCCCATCAGATTGCTGCGCGAGAGAGGTAGCTTATCCCGCTAAATCATATCCTGTCTCTTTCATTTGGCCACCAACTCTGCCATTCCCTGGATCCCTCCAGGTATATATTCTCTAAGATTTCTAATATTATTTTAAGTTGTGACATCAGCTGGCAAGATGTATGTATAATGAGAGCCAATCAATAATACCAATCCCTCGGGATAAAACTTAATTCAGTTAATAACTTGGAAAGAAATTGTTTTCACAGTTACAAAAAAATATTGATTTTATGATATAATTAAGTAGCTTTTGAATAATAAAAATAATATCTGAATATAAGTATCGTAAAAAATAATTATTTTCCAAGTTATTATGAAAATAAAGCTTCGTCCCAGGTATTTAGTATTATTGCTTGGCCCTCAGCGTGCAGGCATCTTATATATCCCCACCTAATCTGAAATACTTAATGGCTGAATTTTACTAAGTGCGAACAACGCAGCTTTATTTAGACATGGCTATTTCAAATCTTAAAAAGTATTTAAGAAGGCACGAACGAGAAGATTATGCGTCGAATGACGTTTTTCATTTCGTACCCCAAGAATCGGATACATCGTACCCAAAGTAAAAGGTACAGTTGGTCGATACTGTACCCTACATTACTGTGCAGCATTCACGCCGCAAGGGTTATTTTTGTTGCAGGTGTATGGTACACTGATATTGGTGCTTTATTAACATTTTCTTTCTGTATTGACCATTCGATGATGGTGTGATAAATTATTACAGTTAACAATATTTTTTTACTAATTACGAGTAAAAAATTGTATAAATAAATGATGTTTGAAAGTACTAAATTTCCAGAAGAAAATAATCTTTCAGAATTCCTACGACTTACAGGGGCAAACAATTGTGAAAATAATAATAACGATTTCAGAAACCAAAATCAATCCAATCTTCGACCGACAATGTATAAAAATGTTGTAGAATTTTTCGTTATGTCTTACGGTCACATCAAATTAAA
>JAAAKG020133687.1:0-14091 GCA_010014905.2 Druon quercuslanigerum | reverse complement strand
GACGTTTTTGCTTAATGTGTAGAGTTCATATAATGTGTAGTATCGATATGTGTAGTATCGACCGGGCCCCGAAAATTTGACTTCTTTGCTTAAATTCAACATTTAAGATTTAAAATAAAATATTCTTTTGTTAAAGTATTAATTATTATATTTGCTTTAAAACATTTATCTTTCTAGGTTAGCAAATCGTTTCTCGTCTGTTAAAAATTAATTATTTCAACTGATAATTTAACTGTTTGGTATAAAATTCAATTTTTTGTGGAAAATTCACTTGTTTGTAGAAAATTCATATTTTCGTCTAGAAAATTCCATTTTTTTGTTGAAAATTTGTCTTTTTGGCTTAAAAATTGAAAAATTCGGTAGAATATGCAACTTCTTGAGCTGAAATCTGTGTTTTTAAATGAAATTTTAACTATTTCATTTTGGGTTGAAAATTGATATTTTTTAGTTTCCAAATTAAACTATTTGATTGAACTTTTATGTTATTTATTTATAAAATTTAAAACATAGAAAATAGGGTGTTGTAAAGCGGACTTTAATTATGTTCAGGAGTAGATAGTGAATCACATGGTATTCAAGGGGTTGGTTATGATTATGAATATAAGAGCAAGGCAGCATCTCAGAGATCGTGAATTTATATCTCCCAGATTGTTATAGGTCAGAATGAAAATCGGAATCAGAAGATTATTTATAATATTGTGCTGCACCCTAGTTGATGATGTTTCGAGAGAAGAAAGAGACACCTTCTGATACACTTTATATAATACTATAAGTACTTGCAAGTATGTTGAAGAAATTATTCTACTAGAAGATATGAATGTATCGGTTAGCGTCAAAAGTCTAGGTATAGAAAGGGTGCTAGGTAATTTTGAGGATTCAAGAACCAATGAAAACTGAAAACTACTAGTTAGTTTAAGCTGACTAAATGCATTACTGAAAATTATCTTCTAGCCTCCAAAATAAACTTAGGTCATGGGTGAAGAAGATAGAGAAAAAAAGAAAATGCAATAAACGTGAATCAAGATTGATAATTTACAGAAGCTGGGAGTACGAACAAATTTTCGGAATAAGGTAAATGAGTGCGATTATAGAAAGAATATCTGGTGATGCATGGTGGAATGATTAAATTCAAACAGCCGCCCAAGTAAAGAAAGAAGCGCATAAAACACAGTTGATAATTAATTGTTGGGAGTGCGACTAAAGTTTCTGGTACTGCAATTCTGAGAAAAATGTCTGGTAATTCATGGTGGAATTATAAAATGCAAACAGCATTTTAGTGCGATTAGAGTGTGTGGTGCTGTGGGTGTAGGAAGAGCGTCTGGTGATGCATGGTGAAATGATGAAATTTAGACAGCCTCCCCAGAAAAGAAATACTAATAAATGAGAAAATGATTACGGGCTCAAAAAGAGGAAAGTTAAACTTGTAGTCAAGGAAAATAAAAACAAAATCAGAACAGAAGAAGAGAAGAAAATGCAAAACGACTTTGAATGAAGCGTGAAATTTTTCTATAAATAAGCGTTGATCAGTATGATGGGACGTAAAAGTACAGAGTTCGGCAGCATGAGAAATAGCAAGAGGGGAATGCTACATGCTACATACGAGATACTAGACGACTTAGTTGATTCTTATGAGAAATTATTGGGCGATGAGGCCATAAGGCACTACATGTTAACAAATAAAAATTGAAAAATCTAATTGAAAATAAGACAAAAAGTTTTTTTTTAATTCGCGACTTTAACTCTATTCTAAGAAAAATTGATCTAAAAGCAATAATAAATTGTGCTACTTGTGAAGAGAAATGTTGAGTTTCAACTCGATTTGCCAAATATTGACGATTCTGATTAAAATTTACACAATTGCCTTTTTTATGGGAAATACAAATTAATTAAAAAACAAACAAAAACGATTTTTTTATCGATTTGAACAGTTTTGCCGGTGATGAGCATAAAAGTTCAAGAGGGAAAATTAGAACCACCCTAATGTACACTTTATATTGTGTCTGATACATATGTAACAAATTAAAGAAATGGAGGTAGAATTTGTGCCACTGACTGGCCAGTTTGTTTCTAGGACAGCCAGTTTTTCAGGCATTTTCGCGATACTCGACTCGGCCTGCCTAGCCTAACCTATCTGTGCCTAACCTTCTTTCTTGCACTCGATGAAATTGCAATTGGAATGATCGATCTGCGGACGTTATTTTGCTCTTAAGTATATAAGTATACTCGTACTCCCGCAAGGCTTCTACATGCGCTCTCCAACTTTTTGTTTGCGTAACCCAAAGTCCCTACAGCGTCGAGTACGAAAAAACCAAAGACCGACCGACAGTCGGCTTTCGCAATCATCCGCCTATTGCAACGAGAGAAAAGATTTATTAGGCGTATTTGAATGTCTACCTAATCCTCGATTTGCGCTTTGCTTTACTCCCTTGTTAACCAACAATTACCATTTATTCATGGAAAAAGAACATTTTAATTGAAAATTCGTCGCTTTTTCTGCAAAGTTGAAGAACTTAGTTTTAAGCTTGGTTGGTTATTTGATTATTAATTGCCATTCTTGAAAATAGATTTTTTGTGTTTAAAAATTCTAGTGTCTGATTGAAAATTCAAGTATTTGATTGAAAATTGATTTTTTAGGTCAAAAATTCAACTATGCGATTAAAAATAGAACTATATTATAAATATTTTAATTATTTTCGAGAAATCATATTTATTTTGTAGATAATTCAACTATTGTGTTGAAAACTCATCTTTCTATGTTTGAAATTTTAATGGTTTGCTGAAAATTCCTCTTTTCGGATTCCAAATTAATTTTTTCCCTGCAAAAGTTCGTTTTTGAAAATTAATCTTTCTGGGTTAAATATCCAACTGTCTTTCAAAACATTGTTTAAAAATTTGTCATTTTGTCTTAAAAATTCAAATTTTTCGTTAGAAAATCCAACTTCTTTGCTGCAAATTTAACTATACAAGGTTAAAATTTTAACTGTTTGATTTACCATTCATTTTAGAGGTCAAGTTTCCAACTATATGTTCAAAAATTTAATTATTTTATTAAAAATGTCAACTTTTTGTTCGAAAATTCCTAGGGAAATTCAACTGAATTGTTCAAAATTTGTTTTTTTGGATTCAAAATACATTTTTCTTCAAAAAATGTGTTTTTTTAAATTAATCTTGTTTGTTGAAAATTCGACAGTCTTCTGAGAAATTCCTTCAAAATCGTCTTTTTGAATTCAAAATTAATTTTTTTCCTAGAAAATTTCATTTTCCAAATTAATCTTTCTTTGTTAAAAATCCAACTGTCTTCCAAAACATTGGTTAAAAATTTGTCTTTTTGTCTTGAAAATTTAACTTTTCTGTTCGAAAATCCAACTTCTTTGCTTTTGGTCAAAAATGCAATTATTTGTTAAAAATTTAATTAAAAAGCATCAGTATTCTATAAAAAACGAAGGAAAATTCTTTCTTGTTTATAATTTTTTTTCAGCAAAAATATCTTAATGTAGGAGGTTTTTTACTTAAGTTTTTTTATTTAAAAGCTTTCGTTCAATTTTTTTACAACAGATTACAAGTGGACCTAAGATTTATGTTTTAAAAATCATACTGAAATAAATTTAAAGTACACCAGAAAACAATTTTTTTTTTAAGTCAAATTTTCAACAAAATAGTTAAATAATCAACTAAAACAAATACATTTTTCACCAGTTTTGTATTTAAACCAAAAACGTTAAATATTTTTCAAACCAGACGAATTTTCTGCAAAAAAATTAAATTTTTTAACTCAAAAATATTGATTTTCCCCGAAAAAGTTAATTTTCATGCAAACAGTTGAATTTTCAACATAATTGTTTTATTTTCACTAAATACATTAATTTTTAACAAAGTTGTTCAACTTTTAACCAATTAGTAGCATTTTCAACCAAAAGAATTAATTCTTAACGAAAAATAATAATAATAAACAACCGAAATATATTTTTCTCTTCAGAATAGAAAAAAAATCTTAGGAAAATTATAATTTTAAAGAAAAAATCATTTTTAATATCAAGCAAAATTTTCGAGTAACTACTTTTTCTCAATATTCATTGTTAATTTATTTTTTGGTCATATAAATATCGTTTTTTTAGGTTGCTCGAGAAAATTCAAAAAGATTTTTTAATGTTTCAGATATATACAAGAAGTATCTAGAAAATTTCTGAGAAATTTTTTTCTATTTTAGAGGAATTTACCGCAATTCTTTTCCCCAGGAATTAAAATCTACATTTTGTTGTTTTTCTTTTTGAAATTTTCTAAAAAATTTGAAATATTCTTAAAAATGATTAAAAAACGATGAAAAAAATCTGAAAAATACATCAATTTCCTTCAAATCTTTTGGAAGTTATATTGTTAAAAACTCGTTTTTTTGTGTCCTTAAATTCAAGTTATTTTTTGAAAATTCAACTAACTGATTTAAGATTCAGCTATTCGATTAAAAATTCATTTTGCGGGTCAAAAATCCAACTATGTGGTTTAAAATTAAACTATTTTATGGAAATTTCAATTATTTCCTTAAAGATTCAATTATTTTGTTAAAAATTAAGTATTATTATTTTTAATAATAATAATTCATTCTTCGATAATTTAATTGCTTTGTTAAAAGTTTGTCTTATTGAATGAAAAATTTCGTTTTCCGTAGAAAATTTCTTGTTTAAAAATTACTGTTTGTTTTTTGTTAAAATTTAACTATCTCCTAAAACATTTGTGAACTATTTGTCTTGAAAATTCAACTATATGGTTTAAAGTTCAACTTAATTTAGTAGAAGTTTAATTGTTTTTTTTTTTTTTTAATTTCACCATTTAGTTGAGAATTCATCTTAGAAGGTTAAAAATCGAACAGTTTAATTGAAAATTGATTTTTTTTGCTAAAAATTCTTGCTTCTTATTGATCCAAAATTAAATTTTCTTCAAACACATTTTTTAAAAATTCGTCTTTTTGTCTTGAAAATAAAACTATTTTGTTAAAAATTAATCTTTCGTGCTCAAAAATTCAATTTCTTTGGTGAAAATTCAACTATTGGATTGGAAATTTTAATGATTTTGTTAAAAATTTATTTATTTTGTTACAGATTTAATCAATTCTTCAGGAATTTAATTATTTTGTTTAACTATATTTGGTTGTAAATTTAATTATTCTGTTAAAATATCAATTTTTTTAATTCAACTTTTTTGTTAAAATATTATTTTTTTGTTCATAAATTCAACTTCTTTGTGAAAAAATGTCTTTTTTGTTCGAAAATTTAACTGCTTTGGTGAATATTAGTTTTTTTGTGTTAAAATTCATCTTCTTTCGTATAAAACTTCTTGTTTTGAAATTAACCTTTCATAGTTGGCAATCCAACAGCCTTGTAAAATATTTCTTAAAAATGCTTTGTTCTTGTCTTAAAAATTCACGTATTTGCTTGAAAATTAACTATTTTTATAAAGAGTAATTTATTTTGTTTAAAAATATTTTTTTTTTGTTCGAAAATTTAACTGATTTTCAGAAAATTCGTGTTTTTTGATTTAAAATTAATGTTTTTTCCTAGGAAAGTTATTTTTTGAAAATTAATCTTTCTCCGTTAAAAATACGACTGTCTATTAAAAAATTAGATAAAAATTCGTCTTTTGATCTTAAAAATTGAACTAGCTGAAAATTTTAATATCTGTCCGAAAATTCATTTTGAAGGTGGAAAATACAACAATGTATCTAAAAATTTAACTTTTTTTTGAAAATTTAATAATTTTCCAAACGATTTAATCCTATTATTGAAAATTTTACTATTATGTTAAAAAATCATTCTTATTGTTTGAAAATTTAACTGCTTTGCTGATATTTTTCTTTTTTAATTTAAAATTCAGCTTTTTTCATAAAAAATATTTTTTGAAAATTAAAAATTCCACTTTCTTCTAAAATATTTGTTAAAAAATCTTCTTTTTGGCTTAAAATTCAAACTATTTTGTTGAAAATTTATTATTTGGTTGAATTTTAATTATTTTTTAGAAAATTCAACTATTTTGTTAAAGAGTGATCTTTTTATCTGAAAATTTAAATCCTCTTTTATGAAAATTAAATTTTATTGTTTAGAACTTTTTGCATTAAATTTGAATTTGGTTAAAAATTAATCTTTTGGCGCGAAAATTCAACTTCTTTGGTGGAAATTCAACTATTCTATTGAAAATTCATTTTATGGGTCAAAAATCCAACGATGTGGTTAAAATTCAACTATATAATGGAAATTTTAAATATTTTGTTGAAAATTCAACTATTGTGTTAGAAAGTCATCTTTCTTATTCGAAAATTCAAAACTCAACTAATCTATTTTGTTGAAAATTCATCCCTTTTCCTTAAAAGCTCAAATTTATTTGGTTGTAAATTTAATTATTCTGTTAAAGAATTAACTTTTTTAAATTCAACTATTTAGCTGAAAATTTGAATATTTTATTGAAAATGTAACGGTAAAATGTAAATGTAATGTAATGTAATTGAAAATGTAATTGTCTAACATTTAATTATGTTAATAGAAATTTAACTATTTTGTTAAAAAGTCGTCTTATTTGTTCGAAAATTCAACTATCTGGTTCCAAATTAAACTATTTGGTCGGAAATTTAATAATTCGAATAAAAATTCATTTTTCGGTTAAAAATTTAATCACGAGCTATAAATTTCAACTATTTTTTTAGAAATTTTAATTATTTACTTAAAGATTTAATTATTTAGTGAGAATTCAACTATTGTGAGAAAAATAATCTTTATTATTTAAAAATTAAAATTCTTTGTTGAAAATTTCACTATATGGTTTAAATTTGTACTATTTTATTAAAAATTCACTTTCTAGGTGAAGAAGGAAAAAGGTTAGAAACTCAATTATTTCGTCGAAAATTTACTTATTGTCTTGAATATTTATTTATTTCGTTAAAAAATTCAATTATTTTATTGAAAACGTCATCTTTCTTTTTCGAAAATTCAACTGCTTGGTTAAAAATTTAACTATTCGATTAAAAATTGGGCTATTTTATTCAAGATTCGTCCCTTTTTCTTCAAATTTCAACTGTTTGGGTCAAAATTAAACTTTTTTATTAAGAACTTACTTATTTTGTTGAAATTTAAAAATTTGGTTGAAAGTTTAACTATTTTGTTGAAGTCATCTTTCTTGTTACGAATATTGAACTGCTTAACTGAAAATTCTTGTTTTTGTCTTTAAAATTAAATTATTTGTTCAAAAATTCGAATATTTGATTGGGAATTTAACTATTCGATTAAAAATTCATATCATTTGTCGAAAATCCAACTATTTCATGGAAAGTTAAATTATTTTGTCAGAAATTTAATTATCTTGTTGAAGATTTAATTATTTCGTTTGGAATTTAACTATTTTTCTCAATTATATTAAATGTAAATTTAATCATTTTGTTGAAGATTTAGTTTTTTTTTATTTAACTATTTTGTTAAAAAATCATCTTTGGGTGCAAACATTCAACTTCTTTGTAAAAAATTCGTTTTTTTTTTGTTCGATAATGGAAATTCTTTGTTAAAAAATAGTCTTTCTGAATTAAAAATTTCTTCTTTCATAGAAAAGTTCTTGGCTCAAACGCAACTTTTGAATTAATAATTAAAATTTTTTTGTTTGAAAATTTAACTGCTTTGCTGATATTTTTCTTTTTAAATTTTAAATTCAGCTTTTTTCATAAAAGTTATTTTTTGAAAATTAAAAATTTCACTTTCTTCTAAAATATTTGTTAAAAAATCGTATTTTTAGCTTGAAATTTGAACTATTTTGTTGAACATTCATTATTTGGTTGAATTTTAATTATTTTTCAGAAAATTCAACTATTTTGTCCAAGAGTGATCTTTCTTATCCGAAAATTTAAATCCTTTGCTAAAAAGTCTTCTTTTGGGATTCAAAATTAATTTTTTCCCAGATAAGCTCTTTTCTGAAAAATAATTTTTATTGTTTAGAACTTTTTGCCTTAAAAATTAAACTATTTGGTTAAAAATTAATCTTTTGGCTCAAAAATTCTACTTTTTTGGTGGAAATTCAAATTGGTTTGAAATTCCACTAATCTATTAAAAATTCATTTTATGGGTCAAAAATCCAACGATGTTGTTAAAATTTAACTATATTATGCAAATTTAAAATATTTTGTTGAAAATTCAACTATTGTGTTAGAAAGTCACCTTTCTTATTCGAAAATTCAAAACTCAACAATTCTATTAGAAATTGAACTATTTTGTTGAAAATTCGTCGCTTTTCATTAAAAGTTCAACTTTATTTGGTTGTAAATTTAATTATTCTGTAACGCTTTTGTCAAGCATTTAATTATTTTAATAGAAATTTAACTATTTTGTTAAAAAGTCGTCTTATTTATTCGAAAATTCAACTATCTCGTTCAAAATTAAACTATTTAGTTGGAATTTTAATTATTCGAATGAAAATTCATTTTTTAGGTAAAAATCTAACAACGAGGTGAAAAATTCGACTATTTTATGGAAATTTTAATGAATTAATCGCAGATTTATTTATTTTGTTGAGAATTCAACTATTGCTTTAAAAAATCATTTTTATTATTTGAACATTAAAATTCTCTGTTGAAACTTTAACTTTATGGTTGAAATTTTTACTATTTTATTAAAAATTCACTATCTAGGTGAAAAAGAAAAAAGGTTAGAAACTCAATTATTTCGTTAAAAATTTATTTATTTTGTGAAAGATTTGATTATTTCGTTTACAATTTAATTATTTTATCAAACTATGTTTGGTTGTAAATTAAATTATTGTGTTAAAGAAGTTTTTTTTTTAAATTTACCTATTTTGTTTAAAAAATTATCTTTTTTGTTCGAAAATTCAACTTCTTTGCAAAAAATTCGCCCTTTTTGTTTAAAAATTTAACTGCTTTGTTAAAGATTCGTCTTCTTGTGTCAAAATTCATTTTCTTTCGTATAAATTTTTTTTTCAATTAACTTTTCTTGGCTGGAAATTCAACTGCCTTCTAAAATATTTATTAAAAGTTCATTGTTTTTGTTGTTAAAATTCACCTATTTTCTTGAAAATTAACAATTTTTATGAAGAATAATTTATTTTGCTAAAAAAAATCATTTTTTTTTTGTTCGAAATTTTAACTAAGTTGTAGTAAATTCGTGTTTTTTTTTAAATTAATGTTTCTCCTAGAAAAGTTTTTTTTTTAATAATCTTTCTCCGCTAAAAATGCAACTGTCTGTTAAAACATTCGTTAAAATTTGTCTTTTGATCTAGAAAATTTAACTTTTTGTTTAAAAATTCAACTTTCTAGTTGAATATTCTAACAACTGTCTAAAAATTGATTTTGCAGGTGAAAAATACAACAAGGTATATAAAAATTTAACTTTCTTATTGGAAATTTAATAATTTTTTAAAGAAATTTAATCCTTATATTGAAAATATAACTATTTTCTCAAGAAGTCATTCTGTTTGTTCGAAAATTCTCTGCTTTGCTGATATTTTTCTTTTTAAATTTAAAATTCAGCTTTTCTTCAGAAAAGTTATTTTTTGAAAATTAAAAATTCCACTTTCTTATAAAATATTTGTTAAAAAATCCTCTTTTCGGCTTGATATTTAAACTATTTTGTTGAAAATTTATTATTCGCTGAAAATTCTTCTTTTGGGATTCAAAATTCATTTTTGTCCCAGATAAACTTTTTTTCTAAAAATTAATTTTTATTGTTCAGAAATGTTTGCCTTAAAAATTAAATTTGGTGGAAATTTAAATTGGTTTTAAATTCCACTATTCTATTGAAAATTCGTTTAATGGGTCAAAAATCCAATGATGCCGTTAAAATTCAACTGTATTATGGAAATTTAAAATATTTTGTTGAAAATTCGTCCCTTTTCCTTCAAAGTTCAACTTTATTTGGTTGTAAATTTAAATAATCTGTTAATGATTTAACTTTTTTAAATTTAACTATATGACTGAAAATTTAACTATTTTATTGAAAATTTAATTATTTTCATGGTGATTTAACTATTTTGTTAAAAAGTCATCTTATTTTTTAGAAAATTAAACTATTTGGTTAAAAATTTAATTTTTTGGATAAAATTCATTTTTCGGTTAAAAACATAACAACGAAATATAAAATTCAACTATTCTATGGAAATTTTAATGATTTAGTCAAAGATTTAATTATTTTGTTGAGAATTCAACTATGGTGTTAAAAAATTATTTTTATTATTTCAAAATTCAAATTCTTTGATAACAATTTAACTTTATAGTTAAAATTTTTACTATTTCATTGAGATTTTACTTATTTTGTTGAACTTTAAAAATTTGGTGGAAAGTTCAACTATATTGTTAAAGTCATCTTTCTTGTTCGAATATTTAACTGCTTTGCTGAAAATTTTTGTTTTTGTCTTAAAAATTAAATTACTTTCTTAAAAATTCAAGCATCTGTTTAAAAATTTAATTATTTGTTTGGAAATTCAACTATTCGATTTAAAAGTCATTTTCTATGTCAAAAATCCAACTATGTAATTAAAAACTCAAGTATTTCATGGAAATGTTAATTATTTTGTCGAAAATTTAATTATCTTGTTGAAGATTTAATTATTTCGTTTAAAATTAAGTTATTTGGCTTAATTATATTAAATGTAAATTTAAATATTTTGTTGAAGATTTAATTTTTTTTTAATTCAACTTTTTTGTTAAAAAATCCTCTTTTTGTGCAAAAATTCAACGTCTTTGTAAAAAAAATTGTTTTTTTCATTGATAATTTAAATTCTTTGTTGAAAAATAGTCTTTCTGCATTTTTTTAATTGATAATTAAAATTCTGTTGTTGAAAATTCAAATATCTGGTTCGAAATTAAACTATGAGGTTGGAAATATAATTATTCGAATGAAAATTCATTTTTCTGGTAAAAATATAACAACGAGATAAAAAATTTAACTATTTTATGGAAATTTTAATGATTTAGTCGAAAATTTAATTATTTTGTTGAGAATTCAACTATTGGTTAAAAAATTATGTTTATTATTTAAAAATTCAAATTCTTTGATAGAAATTTAACGATATTATTGAGAATTTACTTATTTTCTTGAAGTTTAAAAATTTTGTTGAAAGTTCAACTATTTTGTTAAAGTCATCTTGTTTGAACATTCAATTGCTTTGTTGAAAATTTTTGTTTTTGTCTTAAAAATTAAACTATTTTGTTAGAAACTTAACTATCTGTTTAAAAATTCAATTATTTGTTTGGAAATTTAACTATTTTATTGAAAATTCATTTTATGTGTCAAAAATCCAACTATGCATTTAAAAATTTAACTATTTCACCAAAAGTTTGATTATTCGGTCGAAAATTTAATTATCTTGTTGAAGATTTAATTATTTCGTTACAAAATTTATTTATTTTTTTTAATTATATATAATGTAAATTTTATTATTTTGCTGAAGATTTAATTTATTTTAATCCAACTATTTTATTAAAAAATCATCTTTTTGTGCAAAAATTCAACTTCTTTGTAAAAAAATTAGTTTTTTTTGTTCGATAATTTAAATGCTTTGTTGAAAAATAGTCTTTCTGAATTAAAAATTTCTTCTTCCCTAAGAAAGTTCTTGGCTCAAACGCAACTTTTTAATTGATAATTAAAATTCTGTTGTTGAAAATTCAACTATTTGGATAACTGACAGTCTTATTTTGCAATCATCCGCCTATTACAGCAAGAGGAAATATTTATCAAGCGCATATAAATATTTTCCTAATCATCGATGTTTGCCTCGTTAACCAACAATTACGATGTATGTATTCCTGAAAAAATTCAGAAACCGACGTGAGCCAAACCTAAATTATTATAATCCAGATCGGATTCTAATTAATTTTTCCAGGTCGATTCAAGGCACATGTTAAAAATAAAAGAGATATTTGCATTGAATGAGAAATTGCAACGGGAGGCAAATTAATTGGGCTTGCGAAATCAAGCTGGTTCAATTAAGCGACCAATAGACTTTATATAAGAAATTCATGGATTTGAATAAGCTTATAGAGACCATGATTGTTAATTCTCTTTTTTTAATTTTCGCTTTCTAATTCTGCTTTGGATTAAAAGACAAATTAAAAAAATTCATTTTCAACAAAATAATTAAATTTTCAAGCAAGACCGATGAATTCTAAACAAAAACCATAATAAAGGATTTTTCAATTAAAAATACTTTAATTTTAACCAAAAAAGTTTACTTTTCTACAAAAAGATTAATTTTCAGTCCAAACGAATGCCTTTTTAATAAAATTGTTGACTTTTTAACGAAAAATTCAATTTTTTAACAAGCATTAAATTTTATGACCAAAATAAATTAATTCGGTCTAAAAAATAAAATAGTAAACTTTTCGATTGAAAAGAATTAGCTTTCAACCAAAAAATACGAATTTTTAACTAAAAATTATCAGTTTAAATAAAGTATTTGAATTTTCAGCAAAATAGTTTAATTAAAAATTTTAATTAAAAATCACCAATTAGGTATCAACAAAAATTTTTAATTTTCAACCAATAGTAGAATATTTAAACAAAAGCGATGAATTCTCCTCATAACATATAATATATGACTTTTTGATTATAAAAAATTAACTTTTATCGAAAAAAAGAAATTTTTCAATAAAAAAGAGTTCAGTTTACAAAGTTGTTGAATTTTCAACAAAAAAATTAATTTTTTAACCAATTACTAAAATTTTTAATCAAAATATATGAATGCTAAAAAAAATTAATAGTACACATTGAAATTGAAATCTATAGCAGGTTTTTCACTTAAACACAATGAAATGACTTGCAATGAATAAAAGATAAATTTTTAATTAAATAATTTAATTTATAATCGAATGGTGAAATTTTAAATCGTTAACGATCAATTCTCACCCAAGAATATAATATTAGACTTTGAAATTAAAAAGAATAAACTTTCAAACGAAAGACTTCGAATTTTCAAACAAAATCGTTGAAATTCAACCAAAAAGGATTTGTTTGAATTGTTTATATTGTTGAATTTTCAACAAAATAGTCACATTTGTATTCAAAAGATGTGAATTTTGAACAAAAATACAAATTCAAGTTTTTAACTAAAAATAATTAATTAACTTTAAATCAAAAAAGGCGAATTTTTAAACAAATAGTAGAATTTTGTGTCAAAAATATAATAGAAGATTTTTAGGTTTAAAAAATTACCATTTAATCAAAAAAGATGAATTTGAACAAAAAAAGTTATATTATTAATCAAAAAGGATAAGTTTGTTATGAAATGATTTAATTTTCAACAAAATAGTAAATTTTTTAGCAAAAAGATGCGAACTCGGAAGAAAATATACTGTCATTTGGAGATTGTTAATTCTATTTAGTTAAAGCTCCTTTGGCTTTAACGAACACATTAGGATCACGAAATAAAACATTTTTAAATCATCTACAAACAAATTCAATTTTTAACCAAACAGTACAGTTTTTAACCAAAAGAAATTAATTTTTACCTTAAAAAATAATAGACTTTTCGATTAAAAAGAATTAACTTTCAATTGAAAGAATTTTTTTCAACAAAAGATTTTTTCAACAAAATCGTTGAAATTCAACCAAAAAGGAGTTGTTTTAAATGAGTAAATTGTTGAATTTGATACAAAATAGTTAAATTTGTAGCCAAAAGATGTCTATTCTGAACAAAAAATATAAAAGTAAAGTTTTAAATAGAAAATAATTAATGAACATTAAAACAAAGAGGCGAATTTTCAAACAAATAGTAGAAATTGTATTCAAAAATGTAAAAGTAGATTTTTAAATTTCAAAAATTAAAATATAATCAAAAAGATGAATCTGAACAAAAACAGTTGTATTTTCAACCAGAAGGGATTAATTTTTGATGAAATCATTTAATTTTCAACAAAAGAGAAAATTTTTAACGAAAAGATGTGAACTCGAAAGAAAATATACTGTCATTTTAAGATTGTTAATTCTCTTTAGTTAAAGCTCCTTGTGCTTTAACGAACACATTATCATCACGAAATATAAAAAATTTTTTAACATCTACAAACAAATTCAATTTTTAACCAAATAGTACAATATTTCAACCAAAAGAAATTAATTT